>JAFEMH010001616.1:197500-444887 GCA_022495995.1 Adenophora triphylla var. japonica | reverse complement strand
TTTCTGTCTTTATTATTATTGTCTTGTTATGCTAGATTTATATTTGTACGCTTAGTATATTTTAATTACTTTATTTCTTGCTTATGTCATATATGCTAGATTTAGGCTGTTTCACATATTTAACATGCTATAGCTGAGGATGATCTGTGTTTCGCTCAAATTAACCCAATGGATCTAGAAACCATTTCTATTTTCTTCACCTTATCCATAATGGAATAACAATCAAGTGATGAACGTTGATTAGTGCACCTTCGAGGGTTTCCACAAAGCAATTTTAGGGTGATGATCAATGTTCAGCTTCTCTCCTCCTTATGCATGATCCTGCTTCTTCTTACCTACTTGTAAACATTCGCACACACAACACTTCCACATGCTGGGAAAAGATCAACCCGTCCCGATGCAAGAGGATATGTGCTTCTTCGGAGACCACTGTTTAAAATAAATTAATTATATAAAGTCGGATCGAAATGGGATATTCATTTAGTGACACTCGCTTTTAAACCATATTAAAATATTAGTTTAATTTTGAGAGTCGCCACGCCACTTTGATATAGCCCAAAGCTTTGAAAAAAGGCTAAACAGTTAATTGGGTTCGGGGGTCAAGTTACAACAGAAGAAGAAACGCTATCACTCCTATTGCCCGACGGATCGGTCTTTCTAGCATGTGGAGTGTTGGTTGTGTGCGGTGTTTACAAGAATAGATAGAAGAAACGGGATCATGCATAAGGAGGAGGGGAGAGAAATAATTTATTGATGATCACACCCTAGAACCTTTGAGTTAGGCCCTCGGAAGGTGCACTAATCAACGTTCATCCTTGGGGGATTGTTGATCATGGGATAATTATAACTAAGGTGGAAGGTAAGAAATAGTTCCTAGATCCATTGGGTTTCTTTGGGCGAAACCTTAGATCATCCTCAGCTATAGCATATTTAAATATATTAAAACAGCCCTAAATCTAGCATATATGACATAAGCAAGAAATAAAGTAATTAAAATATACTAAGCATGCAAACAATAAATCTAGCATAATAATAAAGACAATAATAATAAAGACAGAAAAAATAAACAGAAGACTTACCTAATGATGGCAAGGCTTTTGGATCGAATCTATGAAGATTCGAAGAACGTTCTTGATAAAATATTTAGACTTAGAAAACTCGAGTTTAGTCTCAAGTTTTCTATGGAGGAAATCTCAAGTTTTGTCTTGAGTTTTCCGTAGAATGATTCCGTGTTTCAAGTGTGAGGCGGAGTGGGGTTTATATAGTGAAAGGAATTGGGGAGGAACGGTTACGAAAGTGATGTGGGAAAACTGAAAGGGTCGATCGTCCTTAAAAATAAGGTTCGATCGGCACAAAAATAAAGGGTCGATCGGCCTTAAAATAAGGTCCGATCGGCACTTAAATTAAGGTTCGATCGGCACTTAAATTAAGTTCTGGCGGCGGCTGATAAATGGTCGATCGGCCAAATCCCTTCTAGCCTTGGCCCAAATTCTGCCTTGGCCCAAACTTGGCCCAAATGGCCTAGAGCTTTCTCCTGGCCGGCCATTGCACAAGAAGTGGCCCCAAATTGTGCCTTGAAGCTCTCGGCCAGCACCAAGAAATGGCCTAGTTTTGTATTTAATAAATATTCGTTTCGTCTCCGCTATTTCCAAGTCCACTTTGGCCACTGAAATGACTTCTTTGCACTTCGCTCTTTGGAATTTTATTTTTCATTTAATCCCACGAATTTTTATATATCAAATTCGTCCAAAATTTCCATATTTTCCGTTTAGTCCCTGAATTTTCCATAAATTCCGATTTGGTCCAAAAGCTTTCAAATGCCATTTTAGTCCCAGATTTTCCCGAATTGCACTTCGGTCCCTTTTTGGGCCCTAGGGTACTAACAAGAGCCCTCGGCGACGCTTCTTGTAAGACAAGTGGGGTCGACGATAAAAGAATAGGATCCGTCCTGAAAAAAGGGATTTCAGGAGGTAAGGAAAGTGACCTTGTGGATGTGAGGTTTTTGGACTTGAGCTGAGTCGCAAAAGGATAACCAGGTAGGTCAAGTGGCTGGACCCACGTCGGGCTACCTACGTATCCCAAGAGGAATCAAGCCAAGTCGTAGTTCGAAAACGTGGGCGTTTAGTACCCGAGAGTGGCGGACGTGCAGCGTCTCAAGCCAAAGATGCGATTTGTGGCAAGGCTTTGGGGATCGAATCTAAGGGCGATTCGAATAATATTGAGAGATGTACGGAAAGGAGAATCAAGTATAGTCTTGCCTTCTCCGTGGGAAAATATATTGTGTGTGGAAAGGAAATTCAAGTATAGTCTTGATTTTCCCCTTGAAAATTGTGTGTGATGGAACAAATCAAGTGTAGTCTTGATTTCTCCGTGTGAAGATATGTTGTGAGATAATGTGTGGAAAGGAAATTCAAGTATAGTCTTGATTTTCCCCTTGAAAATTGTGTGTGATGGAACAAATCAAGTGTAGTCTTGATTTCTCCGTGTGTTGTGCAAATAAACCAAGTTTAGTCTTGATTCGCGTACTGAGAGAAAGTGTATGGGGCAATGTGGGAAAAAACTGTGTGGGAATCAAAAGCTAAATATTTGACTGTTCGGGGAGTCACCCAAAGATTTGACTGTACGGGGAGTCACCCAAAGATTTTGTGAGAGTTTGACTTCTGCGGGACGGACCCTTTGAAGATGCGGGACGGACCTGACTTTGAAAGTACGGGACGACCTGCGGGCGGGACGGACCCTTTGAAATGGAGGATAGACCTCTGAAATGCGGGACGGACCCTTTGAAGATGCGGGACGGACCCTTTGAAGATGCGGGACGGACCCTTTGAAATGGAGGATAGACCTTTTGAAGATGCGGGACGGACCCTTTGAAATGCGGGACGGACCCTTTGAAAGTACGGGACGGACCCTTTGAAGATGCGGGACGGACCCTTTGAAATGGAGGATAGACCTGCGAAATGCGGGACGGACCCTTTGATCGGGACGGACCCTTTGAAAGTGCAGGGACGGACCCATTGAAGATGCGGGACGGACCCTTGAAATGGAGGATAGACCTCTAAAATGCGGGGAAGCTGTAGGCCGCAAAGGACTTAGGCTACCGTTTGCGATGAAGAATAGTTGTGTGAATTGATTCGGATTATTATGGCTTCCCGAGCCGAAGAACCAAGCGATTAAAAGATTGGGATAATCATTGCTAAGGCTTAGAGAGGAGTCTTGTCTCCTAGGCTTAAGGCTAGGGTTTAGAGAGGTATTTGTCACCTAGGCTTAAGGCTAGGGTTTAGAAAGGTATTTGTCACCTAGGCTTGAGGCTAGGGTTTAGAAAGAGGCATTTGTCACATAGGCTTAAGGCTAGGGTTTAGAGAGGTATTTGTCACCTAGACATGAGGCTAGGGTTTAGAGAGGTATTTGTCACCTAGGCTTAAGGCTAGGGTTTAGAGAGGTATTTGTCACCTAGACATGAGGCTAGGGTTTAGAAAGGTATTTGTCACCTAGGCTTGAGGCTAGGGTTTAGAAAGATATTTGTCACCTAGGCTTGAGGCTAGGGTTTAGAGAGGTATTTGTCACCTAGGTTTGAGGCTAGGGTTTTACATTTGCGGTAAGTCTAAACAAGGCAGTTTGAGCAGAAAGGTTATTGGTTTAAACTAGGCGAGGCCGAGTAAGTGTCGATGATAGAAGGTGGGATTAGGTAAGTTTGATGTCCAGAGATAAGGGCCGAGTCATCTTGAGAGTCACAGAGATACGTTTTTGATAGATTTGAAGAATTTGAAAATTTGTGGAGACCAAAGAGTGATTTTTGTAAACAAGGTACCAAGGAGGACAGTATTTTGAAAGCATGTTTATTTGATAAAGAGGCCTTATGATTAATCATGTTTCTAACTAACTCAAAGAGTTTGCCACATCTTGATCTTGATGACAAGGGATGCCCTTCATGCTAGATATGACTTCATTGGAGCTCCGATTTTTGTTAGAGCACATAGTCGACCCATTTTTGTTGAGGGGAGCCCCAATGTTTGATGAAGTGACCTTGGCGAAGTCCCAGTTGATGATGAATGGCGAAGCCCCAGTTGATGATGCAAAGCAAATTTGAAGGGAATGGCGAAGCCCCAGTTGATGATGCAGAGCAAACCTGAGAGGACAGCTTAACAAAAGCCCCAGCTTGGAGAGATTCAATGCATCCCTATTTGCAGACAGAGTCATCTTGCGGCCACGGGGGCGACCCCTCGTTTCGAACAATGGTCAATCAGTCGGACAAGACTCGGAAATGTATATGTGCAGGGGCGCATTTTTCGAAGGTGGGAATGGATCCCGAGTTCGTGTATGACACTTTCGCTTTTGGGTTTGACTCTTTTGGGAGAGTATAAGCATCACAAGGTGTGGAAAAGTGTATGGAAGTCCCTGCAGACAGAAAGACAGTGTTTGACTCTATTTTCCTATGATGTAGAAAAAGAAGACTTGTCGAGACATTTGAAGAATTATTTTATTCAGAATTATATCTTGATTGCTCGTGAATGGACCTCACTGATTGGTTTATCAAATTCCAATTATATAGGTAAACAAATGAATATTTTGATTTGAAGGTGAAATCTGGCTTGTCTTTAGAAGGAGAAGGATGTTCCGTTGTTGCTTGCTGCTCTGTTCGGTGGTAATTGTGGTGCGGGCTGCCGTTGCATTGATCTCCTTCATGAAAAATAGAAAAAAGATTGGGGTGGAAGAAAAGGTGGGAATTGACTGATTATAACCCAAAGATTTTTTCATTCCTTCAAGTGAAGATTCTTTGTTCCTTTGTTCTCGCAAGCCGAGGGGAGTAGTCCCTGGCGCGTGTCTCCTTGCTTTTACCGGAGTGCCGCTGAGAGGCACGGATGCGAAGCCCCAGTGAGACTTTTGCAGACAGTGTTTGAGGAGTCGAATGAACGAATTTCAAGAATAGGACGAGTTCCCAAACTTTTGAGAGAATATGTAATATGCTCACGTAGGATAACAAGTGACTCAAAAATCTGAATACGCATTTCTTTTAAATAATCTTTTGAGAATGCCATCCGGTAGCGGTTGTAGCTGGTCTTTGGGTTGCGATCGACCATTGGATGATGCTTAACATGACCTCTTAAAGTGAGAGGTCGGCTGGGCCATTCTTTGAGAGGTTGGCTTGAGGATGTGTTTGGAATTTCTAAGGTGAAGGGATTTTCTTGTTCTTTGCTTCTTGAGAACCTCTAAGAGTGAGGTTAACTTTGATTTTGATAAGGTCAAGGGTGGTGATGGAATCCTCTAAAAGTGAGAGGATGGACTTTGGAATTGGTTTACGGGATTTGTCCAAGAGGGAATTTTGTTGCTTCTTCTCGCGAGTTTGTTGTGATTTCAGCAGGTAACTTGATCACGATAGGACCTTCACTCGATATCTCGTTTTCACAACCTTTCGGCAGGTAACTTGATCACGATAGGACTTTCACTCGATGTCTCATTTTCACAACCTTTGGGAGGTTCACTTCGGGGTGATGAAGTTTTTTTTTTTTTTTTTTTTTTTTTTTTTCAAACACCCTCTTATCGAGAAAAGCCTTAGGATTTGTTTGCTCGCGATAGCCCCTAGTGTATGCCTTAGGATGGTTTTACCTTTTCCCTCTTGGGCTTGGAGGTGGTCCCTTCGAGGGAGTCCCTTGTATGAGTTTCTTTTGCATTCCGCCTTTCTTGAGCTTGGAGGTGATTACTTCCTTTGTGAGTCGAGGGAGCCCCTAGTATGGGCTTCTTCCTTAAGGTCTCAAAACTTGTCGATCTTGAAATGAAAGGGTATTATTTAGTGAGAATAAGGTTATGGTTTCCTATGGTGAGAGGTTTAAACTTCAATTGCTCTTGGATAGCATTCTCAAAAGAGTATTTAAAATAAATGCAAACTCATTTAACCGACTTATTAAGTAAGGCGTAATATATTCGGACCATAAGAAAGATATATGAGCATATTCAATGAAAGCTTAACGATCGAATGGAAAACAGAGGAGACGCGAGATTGGGGGTTGGTGAGCCCCTAGTTGATATTTATGTAGCATTTGCGAAGGATAAGAACAACCCTTTGCATCTTGCATTGGCGTGAGCAGCTATTTTCTGATGATGAGCAACAACGGTCTTTGTGCTTGTCTTGACCATCTGGAAAGGAGGTCAAATGGGGGTTTAAAATAAATGATCATATGAAAAGGCTGTTTAAGTGGGGGAGAGTGTATTTGGGGGAAGTGTATGCTTGAGGGAGCATAGAGGGTGTGTACAAGGAGTGTATGAAAAGTATATGGTGGAGTATGGAGAGAGTGTATGAGAGAAGGGTGTATAGGGATGGTATGTGTGAAGAAGGAACGGTGAGTTGTTTACTCCAATCAAAGCATTCATTCATTGTTTACTTTATTAGCCGGTGAGTTTATCAGTGAGATTAGCAATCAAGTGATAATTATAAATAAAACAATTCTTCTTGAAAGTAATGCGAGATTATGTCTCAAGTCTAGAGAGAAAAGAAAGAAAGACTCTTTTATTATTGAAGCAACTAATCTAAAGTGGACATTACATATCAATGCCCAAAGTGGAAGTAAGAAAGACACACTAGAACCTACAAGACTGAATGAATCTAAATCCTTCCTTGAAGTACGAGGGCTTCTTCATTAATGAGGCCTTGGTTGATCAAATTTTGAATCAAGCGTTTCAGCCGCTTACAGTTGTCAGTGGTATGCCCAATGTACTTGTGGTATCTGCAAAACTTGGATGTATCCAAGTTAGCTCTCGGGTTAATAGGCTTGTAATTCTCGAGCGGCTTGATCAAACTCTTTCCCACCAAAATGTCGAAGAACTCACCCACAGGCATTCCTAAGTCATCAAAATGTTCCTTGTTGATCTCCTTCTCGGGTATTGGTGCCTTTCGTTGGTTGGTGGCCACAGCAGGTATCCTGAATGAGACGTTCTGATGTGTTGGACCATAAGTGGGACCATAAGCATGTGGATGATAGGGACTCGGAATTGCACAGGAGGAGGATCTCTTCTCAAGCACTCGTGAATGCAAGACAAATGGTATTGCTCAATTTAAATGCATGTCTTTGAGGAGGTTGATCACTCCCAACCTCATGTCCGAGACTTCTTTAAGGGCTCCAATGCTTTTCTCCATAGACATGATGCGAGTGCAGCCCAGAACATACGGCAGAGTCAAACCAATGAGTTGAATTAGACTCACAATTATTCTTAAGGCATCTCCGAGAAAATAGTTGATCTCCACAATTTGAGAGTTTGACCGGGCTGAAGTTGCCTACGTAACCCTTACCATTTAAGGTATGAGTCTCAGGTCACCGTAGTTCGAGGGGGCCCCGATTGATGATACAACCAGGGTTAAGTTTAGAGAAAGAGAGAGGATGAATGTAAAAGAGTCCGTTTGGTGAAAAAGGGAGAGGAAGATGACTCGATCCTTGGTCAAATATAAGTGAGGGTGGTCTAGACGAGCTAATCGGACTTGGATGAGAATTGGTAAGTTGGCTTAGGTAGGCCCTAGATGGTGGTTTGATCTAGATGGGTCGAGAGAGGTTTGATCTAGGTGGGTCTTTGGCTGAAGGGTGCTAGAGATAAAGGATCTAAACTATGGATGGTTTTAAGGCTAAGGGAGCAGACTATGGAAGGTTCAAGAGATGAGAGGTAGAACTTTGAAGGGTCCTAACTTGTAGACCATGGGGGTCTAAGGTAGAGGAGTGGACCATGGATGGTCCAAGAGATGAGGGTGGACCTCGAAGAGTCGCAGGTGGAAGGGTGGACCTTTAATGGTCCTAGATAGAGAGAGTGGAACTCGAAGGGTCCTAAATTGAGGAGTGGACCTTGAATGGTACAAAGTAGAAGAAGTGGACCTAGAAGGGTCCAAAAGATGAGAAGTGGACCTTGAATGTTCTAAGATTAGGAGAGTGGACTTAGTATAGGAAGAGCACCACGAAGGGTCAAAGAGTGGACCTTGAACGGTCCAAGATAGAGAGACTGGACCTAGGGCGGTCCGCAGTAGAGGGTGTGGACCTTGAAGGGTCCAAGAGATGAGGAGTGGACCTCGGAGGGTCCTATAAATGGAGAGTGGACCTCGGAGGGTCCTATAAATGGAGAGTGGACCTCGGAGGGTCCTAGAGATGGAGAGTGGACCTCGAAGGGGCCTAGAGATGGAGAGTGGACCTCGGAGGGGCCTAGAGATGGAGAGCGGACCTCGGAGGGTCCTAGAGATGGAGAGCGGACCTCGGAGGGTCCTAGAGATGGAGAGCGGACCTCGGAGGGTCCTAGAGATGGAGAGCGGACCTCGGAGGGTCCTAGAGATGGAGAGCGGACCTCGGAGGGTCCTAGAGATGAAGAGCGGACCTCGGAGGGTCCTAGAGATGGAGAGCGGACCTCGGAGGGTCCTAGAGATGAAGAGCGGACCTCGGAGGGTCCTAGAGATGGAGAGCGAACCTCGGAGGGTCCTAGAAGTGGAGAGCGGACCTCGGAGGGTCCTAGAAGTGGAGAGCGGACCTCGAAGGGTCCTAGAAGTGAAGAGCGGACCTCGGAGGGTCCTAGAAGTGAAGAGCGGACCTCGGAGGGTCATAGAAGTGAAGAGCGGACCTCGGAGGGTCCTAGAAGTGAAGAGCGGACCTCGGAGGGTCCTAGAAGTGAAGAGCGGACCTCGGAGGGTCCTAGAAGTGAAGAGCGGACCTCGGAGGGTCCTAGAAGTGAAGAGCGGACCTCGGAGGGTCCTAGAAATGAAGAGCGGACCTCGGAGGGTCCTAGAAATGAAGAGCGGACCTCGAAGGGTCCTAGAAATGAAGAGCGGACCTCGGAGGGTCCTAGAAATGAAGAGCGGACCTCGGAGTGTCCTAGAAATGAAGAGCGGACCTTGAAGGGTCCTAGAAATGCAGAGTGGACCTCGGAGGGTCCTAGAAATGAAGAGTAGACCTCGGAGGGTCCTAGAAATGAAGAGTGGAGAGTGGACCTCGGAGGGTCCTAGAAATGAAGAGCGGACCTCGGAGGGTCCTAGAAATGAAGAGCGGACCTCGAAGGGACCTAGAAATGAAGGGCGGACCTCGGAGGGTCCTAGAAATGAAGAGCGGACCTCGAAGGGTCCTAGAAATGAAGAGCGGACCTCGGAGGGTCCTAAAAATGAGGGGCGGACCTTGGAGGGTCCTAGAAATGAGGAGCGGACCTCGGAGGGTCTTAGAAATGAGGAGTAGTTAAGCATTTTATTTACAAAAAAGCCCTCTATTTTTTTATAGAACCTACTCTTGGTTGGAAGGGATACCCCTTTTTCGCAACTAACTAAAGGTCCTAAAGTGGTGGATCCTAATGACTAACCGTCTCATATAGACATTTAATATGATGTTTATGGGAAGTACTACAGGCCCATGATAGGACAAGATCGAGCATTCAAACTTTACATGGTACGTCCTCTAAAAGGAAATCAATTTTTTTGTGCTCTTAATCTCTCGATAGATCTTGACTTATCATTGATTCGCAGTGACTTAACATAAAGACCTTATTAATTGTCTATATAAAAAAGCTAGTCAAACCAACCGGTCACATGGAGTGTATTCCTAGTAAAGTGGGTGACACAAGGGTTAGATTTCAGGCTCCCATCGTGCAGCCGAAGCGCACTGATGAGTGGATGGCCAAGTGAGACTCGGAAGGGAGGCAACATGATCACCACACTTCCCGCACTTTGGCTTCTCCGAAGGGTTAAGGGGTAGCTGTGCAGTGTGACACGGACTCTAGTGGTAGTGTGAGGTAAAAAGTCTAATTCCTTTTTTTTTTTTTTTTAAGGAAAAAAGAGAAAGATTTTTATGAGATGCATGCATGCAATGCAACGATTAAGAATAGGAGAAAAAGAAAAAGGAAGTAAAATACAACACCATACAAGAAAACGAAAGTCGACCCACTTAGTTTGAAAAAATTTCAAAAACGAGTCCCAGCCAGTCGCCCTTGTGAATACCCCGTCCCGATGCAACGCGCATTCGGAGGTTTAAAATAAATTAATTATATAAAGTCGGATCGAAATGGGATATTCATTTAGTGACACTCGCTTTTAAACCATATTAAAATATTAGTTTAATTTTGAGAGTCGCCACGCCACTTTGATATAGCCCAAAGCTTTTAAAAAAGGCTAAACAGTTAATTGGGTTCGGGGGTCAAGTTACAACAGAAGAAGAAACGCTATCACTCCTATTGCCCGACGGATCGGTCTTTCTAGCATGTGGGGTGTTGGTTGTGTGCGGTGTTTACAGGAATAGATAGAAGAAACGGGATCATGCATAAGGAGGAGGGGAGAGAAAGAATTTATTGATGATCACACCCTAGAACCTTTGAGTTAGGCCCTCGGAAGGTGCACTAATCAACGTTCATCCTTGGGGGATTGTTGATCATGGGATAATTATAACTAAGGTGGAAGGTAAGAAATAGTTCCTAGATCCATTGGATTTCTTTGGGCGAAACCTTAGATCATCCTCGGCTATAGCATATTTAAATATATTAAAACAGCCCTAAATCTAGCATATATGACATAAGCAAGAAATAAAGTAATTAAAATATACTAAGCATGCAAACAATAAATCTAGCATAATAATAAAGACAATAATAATAAAGACAGAAAAAATAAACAGAAGACTTACCTAATGATGGCAAGGCTTTTGGATCGAATCTATGAAGATTCGAAGAACGTTCTTGATAAAATATTTAGACTTAGAAAACTCGAGTTTAGTCTCAAGTTTTCTATGGAGGAAATCTCAAGTTTTGTCTTGAGTTTTCCGTAGAATGATTCCGTGTTTCAAGTGTGAGGCGGAGTGGGGTTTATATAGTGAAAGGAATTGGGGAGGAACGGTTACGAAAGTAATGTGGGAAAACTGAAAGGGTCGATCGGCCTTAAAAATAAGGTTCGATCGGCACAAAAATAAAGGGTCGATCGGCCTTAAAATAAGGTCCGATCGGCACTTAAATTAAGGTTCGATCGGCACTTAAATTAAGTTCTGGCGGCGGCTGATAAATGGTCGATCGGCCAAATCCCTTCTAGCCTTGGCCCAAATTCTGCCTTGGCCCAAACTTGGCCCAAATGGCCTAGAGCTTTCTCCTGGCCGGCCATTGCACAAGAAGTGGCCCCAAATTGTGCCTTGAAGCTCTCGGCCAGCACCAAGAAATGGCCTAGTTTTGTATTTAATAAATATTCGTTTCGTCTCCGCTATTTCCAAGTCCACTTTGGCCACTGAAATGACTTCTTTTGCACTTCGCTCTTTGGAATTTTATTTTTCATTTAATCCCACGAATTTTTATATATCAAATTCGTCCAAAATTTCCATATTTCCCGTTTAGTCCCTGAATTTTCCATAAATTCCGATTTGGTCCAAAAGCTTCCAAATGCCATTTTAGTCCCAGATTTTCCCGAATTGCACTTCGGTCCCTTTTTTCGGACCGGGTACTAACAACTTGCATTCAGCATGACTCCACTATTTTGAGTTTTCCTCCGTCTATCGACATCCTTCACTCGAAATCGAAAACCATTTATTATGTAAGACTTATACCGCCTCGCATCCATATGAGGACCCAATACAAGACTCGTAATTCTTTCGAGCACTACATCTTTCGTCGTGCATACCTTTTATAAAAAACAAAATTTAATAAGAAAATATTTAAAATGATAAATTGAAACTATTATATGAATGTGGTTTCATACTTACATAATCCTTAAACCAGCTAACAAACTTATCATTATGTTCTTTCTCTATAAGATGTCGTTGATTACGAGGTAGTGTCTCCCTCACATGTACACGATGCATTACGAAGCGATTGAAAATATGAATTAAGTATTAATTTGAAATATAAAAGATATAAGGAATGTAAGCCTCATGTAAGGAATCACTTACTCTAGGTATTGTTCAACATCTTCAGTATTGAAAAGCACATATCTATGCGCTTGTACTCGTGTGATGTAATCAAGGGTAATTACCTCTTCTTTTCCTACAAAGCGGCCTAACTCATCACCTTCATCATCATTTCTTCTAGGACGATTGGACTTTGTCTCAATGTCATCCAAATATTGCGTACAAAAAGTCATGCATTCTTGACCACAATTGCCTTAGCTATGGAGGCCTCGGGATGGGCTCGATTTCGAACATATAATTTTAATGTAAGTAGAAACCTACAAAAACATTTTACTTATGCTAAAGCAAATGTAAAAAGGAATTTAACTTTTTCAAAGTAAATTTAATATGGATGTACCTCTCTGGGATACATCCAGCGAAATTGTATTGGGCACGCTAGCGAGGCCTCTCGATAAATGCTGCCAAGTGCTCCATAACATTAAAGAAAGCTGGTGGGAATATTTTCTCGAGAGCGCATAGTGTGGCTGACCATCCGATCTTGTATCTTTTCGAGATCGCAAGTGTATTCACCTTTGAGGATAATTGCCTAAAGAAATTTGCCAACTCAATGATGGCTTTTACAACGAAGTAGGCAACGCTTTTCGAACAGCTAAAGGGAGTAGTTGTTGGAGCAAAATATGACTATCATGGCTCTTAAGACCCCAAATAGCTCTTTCCTCTAGATGTACACAACGAGATATGTTTGACGAGTAGCCATCGGGGACTTTGACTCCCTTTAGAACTTTCAAGAATGTGTCTTTATGCTTCTTACTCATTGTGAGCGAGCGGAGGCATAATTTCTTTGCCGAGATGGAAGCTTTTGTATATGCAATGGTTTCCGAATGTTCATCTCTTTTAGGTCTTTTCTTGCTTTATCATTATCTTTTGATTTCCCCTTGAGTACCTAGCAGTATGTAGCACATTATCACACACATTTTTTTCAATGTGCATAACATCAAGATTATGACGAACATGATTATTTGCCCAATATGGCAACTCAAAGAAGATACTCCTCTTTTTCCAATTGTGACACAACTTTGGAACCTTTCTTTTCTCCAACTTGGCTTGTTGCTTCTCACCCTCTTCTCTTTTCCTCTTTTTAATAACATCTTCTATTTTATACTCTGTTTCCATATTTTCAACTTGTTTAAGCAATTTTGTTCCAAACAATAACTTGGGCTTATCTATCACTTCATGAGTACCATCAAAAGAGCCTTTATCCTTACGAAAAGCATGACTCCTAGGCAAGAAGCGTCGATGACCAATATAACAATACTTGCCACCATGATCCAACCATCGTGCTTGAGGTCTCACATTGCAACAAGGGCAAGCATATTCACCTTTAGTGCTCCATCCGAGACAACATTGCATATGCGGGAAAGTCATTTATTGTCCATAATAGTGAAGCTCGTAAAGTAAACAACTCGTTCCTTGATGCATCATAAGTTGATATACCATCTTCCCACAATTCCTTCAACTCATCAATTAACGGTTGGAGATACACATCTATCTTGTTGCCCGGCCCTTTTTGGCCTTGAGTAAGCACCGACAAGAAGAAATATGGTTGTTTCATGCATAACCAAGGTGGAAGATTGTATGGCATAAGCACAACCGGCCAAGTATCTTGTGAGATATAGTCATTGTTACGAAATGATTAAATCCGTCGAGATGCTAATCCCAATCTAACATTCGAATTTCACTTGAAAATAATGGATAATGTTCATCGAATTCCTTCCACGCACGAGAGTACGCGGGATGCCTCGGCACACCATCGTCTATTCTTTTCTCGGCATGCCATCTCATGAGTGTCGCGGTCTTAGATGACCAATACAACCTTTGCAACCTTGGCTTTAAGGGAAAATACCATACTTTCTTCATCGCTACCGCTTGGGAAGTTTATTCTTGCCACTTGTTTCCGCACCTTCACCGCTACCCCCTTCTTCTTGTTGTTTATATCTAGAGGCTCCACAAATTTCACATTTAGTAAGTTTTTCAGTTTCATTTCGAAACAACATACAATGATTAATGCACGCGTCCCACCTTTTATAACTAAAACCCAAATCCGCATGATCATCTTGTACGCCTCACGATAGGAACTTGGCACTTTCGGCGGCGAGGCAATGCCCTAATGAAAATTTTTAATAAAGAAGTAAATCCCTTATCGGCCACTCGATAATTAGCCTTCCAGTGCATAAGTTCTACAATAAATGAGAGTACTGTAAACTTATCACACCCTTCCCACAAGGCTTGATCATCATCTCTCAAAAGTCTAAGAAACTTTGCGGTGGATGCATCTGATTGTACGATTTCTTCAATTCTGGCCGGTTACTATCCGGCATACCCATCCCTTCATGTACCATTCGCCTCATACAATCTTGCACGCCCAATTCAATTTCAATGCCATCTTCAGTTGTCCTATCATTATTATCATTCTTACGCGCCGAAATGTACTCTTCCACGTGCCTAATCCAATTCTTGTAATCTTTTTGAAATCCCACTTCAATACAATGTGATTTCACGGTTGCACGGTCTTTTTGGTAACGATTTGCGCATTTTTTACAAGGACAATATATTTCTTTAACACCAACAGACTTTTTTGAGAATGCAAAATCGAGAAAGTTGTCAACCCCAGACATATACTCATTTGAAATTCGATTATCCAAATCAATCCAACTTTTGTCCATATATGACTTGACTTGATATTTTTTACGTTAAAATACAACCTATATATAAGACCGAGAGACACAAATTTTAGAATAAAAATAAACTCATAAACAAATATAGTCTAAATATGTACAACTTTTGTCCAAATATAGATAATACACATTGTTGGAGCCTAGCCTATTAGTCGAACTTGGGCCCATGATATAGTATAACCCTATGACAACATTCATTCGTTCTCTCTCACAAGCCCCCGTAATTGAGAAGCTAATTTAAGGAACTAGGCTTTTGAAGTCTTCTTCGCATGCTTCGTACGATAGAGATAAAGGGGAAGAACAATGGTCTCAATTTACCCCATTCCATGTAAACTATCCACTATTATATTTTGGGATTTTCCGCTACTAGAGTCCACTTTAATAAGAGGATTGGAAGTGGTGCGCAAGCAATTGACCATTCCCATACTACAAACTAGCAACCTAAAGCCTCGTACGATACAACAACAACAACAACAACAACAACAACTAAAATATGGTTAGTTAATTTAGTTCATTTAGGCCCTTATCTTTAAATAGAAAGGTTAACCCTTTTATCCTTCAACTAAAATATGGTTTTTATTTATCTTATCTTTCATTAATCAGTGTAATAAATATTACAAGGCGGATACATAATATATGTACGGCAGTTTGTCAGACCATTTCACACATATACAAACAAACAAGAATGGAATGGAATGAAATGAAATGTGTGTTTGTGTGTGATCAGAATAAAAATAGAAAATGCTGAAAAAAAAATACTTATGAATTCCAATGCTTTAAAGAAACAATAAACAAAATGATCCAAAAAGATACATCCATTGAGAATAGTTTACAAGGAAGTGGACTGTAATAATATAGTCATGCATTTAATAAGAGGAGTGGAAGTGAATTTGCAATTGACCATTCCCACACTACAAACTAGCAACCTAAAGCCTCATACAGTCAACAACAACAACAACAACAACAACAGTAACAGCAACACCACCACCAACAACAACAATAGCAACAGCAACAGCAACAGCAACAACAGAGAACAAAAAAACCTAGAAATTAAAAGTAAATCAGAAAAGGGGGAAGAAATGTATACCTGATTGTTGTAGATCGAAGAAATCAGTGTACAATCGGCGTCAATTGTCCGTGGAGAGAGAGAGAGAGAGAAATCGAAAAGATTTTCAATAATCCACCACACCAACACCAAGAACAACAAATTAAAACCAAAAATTAAAAGGCTATACCTGTTGATTCGTTCTTCACCGGCGGCGGTAGGAAAAAGGGTGGTCACCGGCGTCGGCTTCGTGCCCTAGGTAGAGGAGAGAAAGAGAGAGAGACAGGGAGGGAGAGAGTGCGCGAAATGAGTGTGGGAAATTTGGGTTTCCCGGTATTTATTGACATTTACGGCGGACGCGTATACCACCGCCGAAAAAAGTATCTATATACGGCGGACGCGTATACCACCGACGAAAAAAGTAACTATTTACGGCGGTTAATAATAAACCGCCGTATATAATTTCAATCTCATATACGTATATACCAAATGTACGTACGTAGCATATTTACGGCGGCTTAAACCGCCGTATATAATAAATATATACGGCGGTTGTGTTTACCGCCGTATATATATCTATATACGGCGGACGCGTATCAGCCGCCGTAAATGACTTCCGTAAATACCCTACTTTCTTGTAGTGCTAGCAACTTAAAAATAGTTAATAATGATTCACTAGATAAAGATGCAGACACACTAAATGAACAATACATTAAAGAAATCTCTAAGCAGGTTGTTGAGAAAGAGAAAAACCGAGCCCAAGCTGCCGAGGAGGTTTTGACTCGTGTGAATCTGGGAACCGCAGAAGAACTTAAAGAGACGCAGATTGGCAGTTTCTTTGACGAGCCCAAACAAGCGACTCTGACGGAACTACTCTCTTGGGTTTACTCATAGTAAATCGGATCACTCTTTGTTTATTTATCGGAAGGGCAGTGATATGGCATATCTCCTCTTTTATGTTGATGACATTATATTGACCACGTCTTCGGGCTATCTTCGGTGCTCTATTATGTCTCAACTTGGTTCCAAATTTGCTATGAAGGATCTCGGTCCACTCAATTACTTTCTTGGGATTGTTGTGACACGCACACTCGACCACTTTTTTCTGTCACAAAAGAAGTATGCCTCGGAAATTGTGGAGCGAGAAGGTATGCCTCATGTAAATCAGCATCTACGCCTATTGATACGAAGCCAAAATTGAGGGTGTCATCCAGTCCGCCATTTTTTGACCCGTCCCTTTATCGTAGCCTCACATGTGCTCTTCAGCATCTTACTTTTACTCGGTCGGACATCACCTACGTGGTTCAACGTGTGTATTTATTTATGCATGATCTTCGTGACATACATATGAATGCACTGAAACGCATTATTCGGTACATTAGTGGCACTCTTGAGTATGGTTTGACACTCTACTCCTTGTCCACATTGGCGTTAGTATCCTATACAGATGCCAACTGGGGGTAGTCCGGACACTTGTCGTTCTACTTGTGGATATTGCATGTTTTTGAGAGATAATCTTGTGTCTTGGGGTGCCAAACGGCAACCTAGGATTTCCAGATCTAGCGCTGAGGCCAAGTATCGTGGGGTTGCGAATGTTGTTTCGAAATCATGTTGGATTCGTAATCTTTTACTTGAGTTATATTGTCCATTTAACAAGGCTGCTCTTGTTTATTGTGATAATGTTAGTGCCATATATCTCTCCGAAAATCCTGTCCAACATCAACGAACTAAACACATAGAGTTGGATATTCATTTTGTCCGCGAGAAGGTTGCTAAGGGGGAGGTCTGAGTGTCGTCCCGACATTAAGTGGCCGATATTTTTACCAAGTGACTTCCTTTTGTTCTATTTGAAGATTTTAGGGACAGTCTATGTGTACGTAAACATCCCGTTTCAACTAAGGGGGTCTGTTAGAATATTATCATATTTCATAAAGAGATATGATAATATTATTGTCCACAATTAGATTTATCTCTTTGTATTTAGTTAGGAATTTCAATTATATACATCTTTTGTAATTTAAATTATTTGGTTACCTTAGATAGGGACTAGCTAGAATCTCTTGTAATTTGAATTATTTGGTTACCTTAGATAGGGACTAGCTAGAATTAAGGAAGACTCCTTCCTATATATATAATGTTTTGTGAATGATTTAAGAAGTTATCAAAATATATCCTTGTTTACTTACAATTATTTTTCGATCCAATATAACTGTCGCTTTTTACAAAATGTTTGGTCCAAAAAAATTGGCAATATTAATTCAAAATCATTTAAATTTCTACTTTAACTTTACATTGAAACTTGTTTCATTTTATTAATTTGTTTATGTTAAGATGTAATACAGGAGAGGAGAGATATATAATAAACTAGTACATATGCCCGTGTCCAAGGACACGGGTGTGTTTTTTTTATTTTTTTTTTCAAATTAATTTTTTTTTTAATTTAAAAAAAAAATAAAAAAATCAGTTAATTAATTTAAGTAAACCTTCCTAAAGCCCACTCTTAGCTCAAACCCAAAGTCTTAGCCCAAATCCAAAGTCTTAGCACAAATTAAGGACAAAATAGGAAACAGACTAAATAGTGGGGACAAAATAGGGAAAAACCCCTCCGAAACTGTTCATAGAACTGTTCACGGAGGGGTTTAATTTATACTATAGATAAGGATAATATTGATAATTTAACATTAAAATTGTGTAATAATTGTGTTTCTTAAAAAGTGGGTGAAAAGTTGAAAAATAACAAATAATTTAGTGTGCTTTTGTCAAGCTATACTATACGCCAATCTAAACTCTTTTGATAGTCAACGAAATGTCTTTATATGCCTTGATTGAAAATGTAACATTACGTTCCCACTCCACTATATAACTATAATTATCACCTCCATTTTAAAAAGAATACAAAATGAACGATCAAATTTTTTTTAATCATTTATTTTCAAAATGTAATACTCCCCCCGTCCCAATCTAAATGTTCAAAAATGGGTTCGACACGAAAATTAAGGAAAGTGATGTAGAAAAGAGAAAAAGTTTAAATGTTGTGAGTATGGAAAATTAAATAGGAGAGAGAATTAGTGGGAGGAATAGTTAGGAGAGAGAATATTGTGAGTGTAAAAGTAAAGTAGGAGAGAGAATGAGTGGGTGAAATAGTAATAAAAAATTTTCTTTTTTGAGTTAGGACATTTTCAATGGGGCGCTCAAATAAACCCAACAAATGGATGACCGTTAACTTTTTCGTTAGTTTGTTCCAAAATCTTCTTTATACCCCTCATTAAAGTAATCATGAATTACATTTGTGAATCTTAAATTGTTGGTTGCAATTTTAGTTTATAAATAGTACATACGTGAGCAACTTAAAAAAATTTATAAATGTAAACATGGAAATTGAATGAGAAAAGTCTGTATAAAGTCAATAAAATTTGAAAAAAAAAACTGAGAAATTACAATTATAATTATAGATTTTTATTGTCTATCGATCTTGTTTCGGAAAAAAAAAATCGAATTTTCATCTATATTCGACATTTAACAAATTATTTTTATACCACTCACTTTAAATTCTAAAATTATAATTTTTCTAGTTAAATTTCTATTAACGTATTTGCTTATAAAAATGTTAAATTATAATTTATGAGTTGTATTTAAAATTCTGAACATCAACATGCAATTTTCTTTTTTTTTTAAAAAAAAAAGCAATTTTTGAATATTATATTTAAAAAGATAATAATTTTGAAACTGTACTTTTAAAATTCAAAAGTGCATATTGGTGTTCATTATTTTGTTGCGTATACAATATATATAAACTGTTTGTTTGTTTTACTTGTTCAACTTTCATGAACGTGTTTATATTTTGAAAGGTACTCCCTCTATCTCATTCGAAAATGTATAAAATAGGTTTTGCATAAGGATTAGGTATACAGTATAGTGGAGTGAGTGAATTGAGTATAAAAATGCGATAGGAGAGAATGTGAGGTAGAAAATAGTAAGTTAATAGTTATTATAATAATGACAAGTTGGTAACATTAATAAAGAAGTATTAGAAATTTCCATTTTGAGAGTGTCCCTTTTAAAATGGGATGCTCAAAATAAAATTATGTACCTTTTTAAGTAGGACGGAGGGAGTACAAATTATGTTGGAGTTGAATGGCAAGAATGAATATTTTGAAATTTAGGTGGCCTATGAGAATAATGTGTTAAAGATGGAGGGCCCAAATGTCAGTTTTAGTCTCAAACTAATCTTAGTTGGCCTTGATACCACATCAGTTATATTACCACAAAATTTGTCACAAGTAATGTATTGTTTACATTGCAAGCGCATGAATTGTGTCACCAGTTCCCTCTTCTTTATTACTATTACTAGAATAAGCCCGTGTGTCCGAGGACACGTAATTTTTTTATTTTATTTTTTTTAATTAAGTTCGTGTTCGAGGACATTTTTTTTTTTCTTTAATTTAAAAAAAAAAAATTAAGAACAAAATGGAAATTTCATCACTTGCTACTGTTCAAAGAACTATAGCAAAGACATCCCTAATTTATACTATAGATTATTAATGATTGATATTAATTTAACGTAAGATAAGGTGATTCCTATATATATATATTATATTGATTTTGGTTGTTTATCCATCAATCAACAGAAAAACGTCATTAATTAGTACTCTTTTTATTCTAAAATGATCTTTTGTCATAAATACGAAGGTAAAGCTAGATTGAATTAATTATTTAAAAAAAAAAATTAAAACTTTTTATCGATACATCATTATATTATAAATGAAGAAACTACCTAGTTTGCCTTTGTTTATTAGTTCTTTCTCTTAACACAAAAAAAAAAAAAAAAACAATTAATATAATGATTCAAATTCCAATGTAGGAAAATGAATGCTTTTAACCCAAAAGTGACAATTGTTTTAGAGAAAAAAATGAGAGGTATTTTGGATATAGTAAAACGTATTCCAAAAAAAATGTTCATATATTGATGAAGACATTAATCATTAATTGTCACACATTCTGATTTAAACTTAAACAGATAAGCATCATGTTATACAAAAATATCATTTAGAGATGGTGTTACTCCCCATTCTTAAAACAAGTCACTTATTTTTACTCGCTTGTACCTTGGTGACATTGCACCTTTTATGGGATTTTTTTAGGAAAACGTAAATGATTAAGTTGCTATGTACAACTTTTTTTTGGCACTCCCTTCTTGGGACAGAGAGAGTAACACGGCGGACGTTCGGTTGTCTCCGTGTCAATGCTCGTGTTGTGTGTCGTCTGTGTGTCAATGCTCATCTGTTCGGAACTCCCTTTTTTTTTTTTTGGCACTCCCTTCATAAGAAGGTGTAAATATCAGAACCCTCCCCATCATTTTCTTCATGTTATTTTCATGGTGGGAAAGCGTGTCAACAGCAGAATTCAAAGACGCAAGGAATGACGAAAACCAGGGTGAAGACTGACATGACAGTTAAATAATCAAAATCCGTTTGAACAGCAGCAAAAGCAATGCAGTAAGCTCTTCTTTTTTTTTTTTTTTTTTTAATGACAACCCAGAGCCACGTTACAAAAGTACAATAATCAAAGGCTGATTGATTAGCAATTAATAAATTGTTCAATAATTGACTACTACAAAGGATATTTAATTATTAATACGGAGTATTCCTTAATCACAAAGTCGGGGGAGGGTGAGTTTTAATCTTCAAAAGAGAGGTCATTTTGTTGACCTGGTTCCATATACTCTCAACAGCTAACTTCTTCATTTCATTGTTAATGATATGATACGAAAACACAAGAAAAGAAAAATAGTCTCTACTAACCATCTCAGTTAACTTTCACATGCAGAAACAACTACACTTGCCACTTTATATTTTCACACCGGATCTTACATTTTACGATTCTTAGACAGCCGAGGATGCAGTACCACATTCTCAAAGCCATGTACTAGAATATATTTACAAATTCTTCATACTTTGGCACCCAGAAATGACTGCAAAACCAGAGATGAATAATATTTAGGAAAACAAACAAAGCGTAATGTTGCCTTTTCATCAAATTAAACTAAATGAAGTGAGAACGTACAATTGTTTAATTTTAACATAAACAAATATTTAACACATGTAAATTGTTTGTGTCTAACCAACGAGAGATAGAGAGGGGTGGGTGGGTGGGTGGGGGAAAATCCAATTTAAAAAATAAATAGGTTATCTCTGAGAACAGCAATCATAATCTTATAATGGCTTCTGGGCATACAAAGTTCCATATGGCGCATACATAGAATACAAAGTGTTTTTCCCCCAAGTAAGGATTACTGATACGAGCATCTGAAGCCCACCAAAATTACAAGGTTAAGGGCTCGACTAAGTTTGTATTTTGAAACAAATACTCCGTAATACGTAAAAAGGATGTAAAAAGTAATAACAATCAGAATAAACTCCATTCCTGTACATAATAATGCATTTCAGTGGTAACTACTGCTTTTTATGTAATCTCGCCCTCTGTAACAAGGACCCTTCATTTTTTGCCAAACTACCCGTGGACAATGGGTGTGGGTGTGGGCGTGGGCATGGGTGTGGGTAGTTTACACTACATTTGGTGTAATATCTGAAAATTTTGGAGGATCCAAGACTCGGATTTGTACCCGTATATGATCCTCATACCAGAGTCCAGGTAACAGAGATCTCGCCTATAACATCTATATTTCTTATTATATTACTATGTTTTTCGATAAAGGCTTCATATTATATTATCTTGACTGCATGTCACTTATAATGGTATAATTAGAAGGTCAAATTACAAAATAGAGCATAAACTCCATGGAGAAATACCAGTTTGGTGCCTGACGTCCAAATTTTAATGATTTAGCGTCTATAGTGATAAATTTTGATAAAACATGGTTTTTTCACGGAATTCGTTAGAAGAATCACTTAAGTCACATGTGTCATGCACATAATGTACTCTATGTTTGAAATTGTCACTTTACCCCCCTCCATCCATTGAAAGTTAAAAAATTTAACGAAATTGATGTATGATTATTAACATTCAAAGTTTATTATTATCTAAAATTATAAATTTATTTATTTTTTATAAAAATTACTATCAAAGATAAAAAAGGCTATTATAAATTAATTTATATTTATTTGTCGTTAAAAAATCTAACGAATTGACGTATGATTATTAATATTCAAAGTTTATTATTATCTAAAATTATAAATTTATTTATTTTTTATAAAAATTACTATCAAAAATAAAAAAGGTTATTATAAATTAATTTATATTTATTTGTCATTATATTTTTGAAAGCACCTATTAGTTTTATATAAAATTATTAATAATAAAATTTCACATTAAAATAAATAATAAAATATGTTAATTAATTCCGAAGAAGGAAAAAGAAAAAAAGAAAAAAAGAAAAAATGGAAAGGAAAAGAAAAGAAAAAACAAAATATCTACCCCTTCCTAGTTCCCATTCTCGTAACCCCATCCCCCATCCCATTCTTGTATGCCCCCTCCCAACTCCATCCCTATCGTCCCTTCCCCTCCATGTGTCTCTCCCACTTCCCTTGCTCCTTCACCCTACTTATCACCACCCTCCAACAACAATCGCAAAAGCTCCACCAACAATCGCAAGAATGTCCCGATCTAGCTCTCCCCATCCTCCATCTTCTCACCACCTCCCTCTTTCTTCCCTCTTCCCATCACGACGTTGCCCCCTCCCACTTCCAGATTGAAGATATTTATGAAACCCAAAGCTGGCTTTTTATGCTTTTCTTTTTTTTTTTTTTTTTTGATCTTTTATCTTGGTGGTGACATCATGTGTTAACGAATTATATATCAATTATGTCAAAAGTTCTAACCTTCACTGGATGAAGGGGATAAAGTGGACGATTATAAATATAAAGTACCATTACGTACAAGACATATGTGACTTAACTGAGTTTTTTATTCGAATTCCGTCAAAAAACATGTTTTGATCAAAATTTATTACTATAGGCCCTAAATCGTTAAGATTTGGACGTTGGTACCTCTCTGTGGAGTTTATACCCTATTTTGTATTTTACCCTAATTAGAATAATTCATGAATGCATACCATCATTCACATGTTCCTAAGATATTGCTCTTGAATGTGGTCAATATGCTCTATTCAGATTATCTTTGTTAGTCACCACTAGCTTCCTGATGTAGCAGCCACAACAATTAAGGAATCTACTCTACGTCACCCAATTATGCCAATTGAGTACCCCTCCTCCTGCAGCTCAAATGCCACATCGCTAAATAAAAGCAGATCTTCCAAAATATATGTTTATTCAAGATACTTGTATGCATACTAAAACTTCCCAATCCACCAGTCTATTAGACCTGTCCTCCAATAATGTCTATCTGCTCTGTTGGTTTTGTTGTACTGCACCAAGTACCATAAGATCTACTCCTAAAACATAATTCTAGGAGACAAGAATCAGGGGAAAAAGTGAAGTAACTTCCGACCTCAGTTTAGAGCAAAAAAGTGTGCAGCTTAACATTTTGAATGCCCTTGTCCACAATAGTCCAAATTAAGCAATTACGACTACGGTGACAAAACTTTGACCACAGATACACTGAACAGCAACAAAACCTTGACCACAGATGCCCTTGTCCACATGTGTACTTGGAACAAGAAGTTTCTGAGTTCATGTACTTCTTAAATGATGTGATTTTCATTATACTCGTACAAAATTCATGTTGCAATCAGAACTACAATCTTAAAAGTAGCATTTTAACCAAGGATGTACTTTATAATAACAATTTAACCGTCCGGATTAGAAATTGTATAAATGAAATCATTAACAATATTAAAATGAGCATATAAGCACACATATATCACAGTAATACATATGCACATGAATAAGTAAATTAGCAGGATAACACCAGATTTCTTATGAATTATTTGGTACCAGAAAGCAACTACAAACACAGGGTGCTTATTGGTTTATATCTTTTTGATATGAAAAGAAATAACTCATTGGTTCATGAATCAGTATTCTCGATAAAATATTGACACAAGGAAATACTCCCTCCACCCACTTGAAGAGGTGTGCATTCCTTTTTGGGCTGTTCCATTAGAAGAGTATCTTTCTGTTTGGGCCGTCTTTTTTCAGTCAATTGATTAAATTAACCTTCGTTTCCCACCTAGTTTGAATTCAAATGCTGCCACCTTGTTTAAATTCAAATGTTTTGAGGGCATACTAGAAAATTAATCAAATGTAAACCACTTCCTTAATTTGTCTTGGTCAAACCAGACCTTTTCAAGTGGGATACAGGAAGTAATTATAAAGCCAACATGGATACCAGTCATAAATTAATAATATAGGTAGCATCTGTGCTGCCATACAGTGAGTGGTTGGAGTAGCAATTTGTCACCATCGATAGTTAATGGCATAAAAGTATTTACTGTAAATATGAAAGTGCCAAGTATTCAACTTAAAATTTAGATCCTTCTTTGTTTTTAGACGTTCTTTTCTAGGGCGTGACTTGAAATGTTAAATCTTGTAATATTCTGAACTGTTGACCCATATAAGAACTTAGCTGCCCCATTTAATTCAAACGGGCACCAGTGAAAAGTTTAATCAAAGTTATCACTTATATAACAGTTTATTTATCTATTACCTAGAGAATGTGTATTTAAATATTTTCCATCAGCATTCAGCCTTTCCTTGTAACAGTTATTGCACATTGATTTCATTCATTAAAAAGGGCAAACCCCGGTGCGCCAAGCGCTCCCCGCCAAGCGGGGATTGGGAGAGGGAACCATTTGCTAGAGCCTTCCCCTGACAATTGCCAAGAGGCTGTTCGCCAAGGTTCGAACTAGTGACCTTATGGTCACCAAAGGAGCAACTTAACCGTTGCGCCAAGGCTCGCCCTCATTGATTTCATTCATTCAGACCAAGAAAACAAAATAACTGGCTAGCCTCAACATTCAATCCACTGAACCGATTCTTTCTTGAGGCTTATGCTTTTACTAGTCTTTCAATTAAAAATTTGCCTCTTATCTATGTCCTAAAGAGACAAGAGAGACAAATGCTTGTCTTCTAACTCTAGTCTTCGATTAGCATTTCATTTCCATCACATTCTTGTCCTAAAATAATTAGACGAGCAGAATAACTATACATGTTACTAGGCACTCCAAATTTATGAGTATCACTAAACAACCCAATTCTACTTGTAGGAACAATTTACGTAGCAGAAGAGAAGTATACCTTGTTTTTTGTTGTAGTTGTGCTCCCAAAGCCAAACTTGGGCTTCTTCTCCGCGGGTTTCAATATCTGGAAAGAACACATCAAGGTCTCATCCACACTCATCATAGCACCAGCATTATCAAACTCCCCACAATAGTTTGGTGCTGAAAATATTGTTACTAATTGTCTATCAGCAAAGAACTCGTACCCATCTTCAACAACCTGCATTAATGATAAAAAAATTAGATGCATGCTGACATTCTGAGACATAAATACTCCCTCCGTCCCGAAATGATAGTTTCACTTTTTTTAGTGGTTTTAAGATTTAACATTGACGAAAGATTTAGGAAAAAGTATATATCCGAATGAAATTCCAAAAATTGTTATTGGTAGTATTTTTAATGGTGTATCAATAACAAATTTTAGAATTTCATTGGGATAATTATTTTTTCCTAAATCTTTCGTCAAAGTTCAATCAAATTAACCACTAAAAAGTGGGACTGTCATTCCAGGACAGAGAGTGTATCTTTGTGCAAAATGGAGTCAAACCTGGTGGGCACGACAAACAAGGTCAAGATCATGTTGTTGCAGAAACTCTGTCACCTTATCAGGACCAAAGGTGTATGAAACTCCCCTATCATTCATTCCCCATCCTTTAACATCTTTACTTGGATCCGACCAAAGCAGATCACAAAGCAAACCAGATTCAGGAACATCAGATGGACGGTGTAGATTCCTGATTTGGTCTAAATTTTGCAAGTCGGGAGAGAGTCCTCCATGCATGCAGAGTATCTTTTCATCAATCAAAGCAGCTACAGGTAAGCAATTAAAACAATCTGTGAATACTTTCCACACTCTGACATTGAATCTTCGCTTACACTCGTCGTAGAATCCATATATGCGATTGACAGAAGCACATTCATGGTTGCCCCTCAGAAGAAAAAAGTTTTCTGGATACTTTATTTTATATGCAAGAAGAAGGCATATGGTTTCTAGACTTTGCTTCCCACGGTCCACATAGTCCCCCAAAAATAAGTAGTTAGATTTAGGAGGTAGTCCGCCAGATTCGAAAAGCCTCAGCAAATCGGAATATTGACCATGAATATCCCCTAAAAATCAAATGGAAGAAATATATTAGACTGATGTTGAGGATTATATGCTCTTCAAGAGAGAAGGAAGTATAGGAAAGCTAGACTCCTTCCATCGCAAACAAACGTCCTAGTTTGTTACACTGTGCTGGCTAAAAGCCATTTAAATTCAGAATTGCCTCTCTGATTAATGAAGAGCTAGAAGAAGATGAAAAAGTTGTAGCTGGAGGGAGATGAAGAGTTGCGGGTATAATTGTAAAAGCATGATAAAAGTAGTACTCCGTATTATATAAAAAAGAGGACTTTTAAATTACTATTTCACAGACAAAATTACTTCCATTATGATGTGATCTCATGATACTCCTACAAAATTCATGTTGTAATCAAAATTAATATTTTACAAACAGCATTTTATTTTGGGACATCCCAAAACGGAATTCAAGACGCATAATTTGGGATCGAGGGAGTAGTATATTTACATCATGTAGAGCATACTAATGACTGAAAACAAAAACTAAACGATCAACTCGGCCAAGGAAAAATTAGCAAAGCATGAGGAAACTGTAACAATTGTCCTGATTACATAAATTAAGTGCATGGAGCGACCTAACTAGCTAGCAAAACAATTATAGTTGAGCAGAGTTGGGTGCATATCCACTGAATTATTTTCCTGAATAAGCTCCGAAGGATGGAGGGAGTTGAACCTTGTATTACGAAATTTTTATACAGAATTTATTCCAGAAATAAAATATTTATATCTTTGTTAGAAATGTAGTATCCAAAAGTCATTTGTAGAAGAAAATAAAGCTTAAATCAAATCATGGTCTAAATCATACGGAGTAAAAAAATTCTTCTATGTTCGGCTTATCACCATAATCTATGGACTGTTCCTAATCAGTTTCTCACAACTACGACATCATCATCTCAGTCTCTTTAGACTTTGCTCAGTAAGACATCTTCTAAACTCTACATACCAAACTACTCTTACTACCGCCTCAGGCTCTACTACTTCATAAGCCATTTGTGCGAACTACACCAAACTTAGTGTTTCCATAGGCTCTGCCAATCATTAATTAACAAGCTTACTTAGAACATTATTCTGATTATTACTTGTACATTTTATGGAAACATCAACCTTATGAACTAGCCGGCAACTACATTTTTTTCATCAACCTTAGGAACTTTATTAACACCTCACATTCTCAGGCTACCTTTAAGCTATGGTTCCAAAGACTACCAAGTTATAGCCGCCTGTAGGCTCTGCTAGCAAGTAAATTCATGAGGTTACTGAGTACTTCCCACCACGGGATCGTGGCTACTAACACAACAGTCGGAATTCCTGGTTTCTTAATTTAATCTTCTACAAAATTTCCCATCTAATAAAACTCTTCTTTACTGTAGCCAGCACATCCATAATCACATAATGTCCCAAGAGCCATCTTCACCTTTCATGAAAAGCAATCAGATATCATCAGAAGTACTTGTTTGACTTTGACTGATGCATTTTGTTTCGAGTGTCCTCCTTTCAGAAACATTGAGTAGTGAAGCATCATCCTCAAGAAACCCTACAAAATTGCCTTCAATCATTTAACTAGGTCATTTTGACATATGATTGTGAAGTAGGCAATCACATTCAGAGTCACTTTCATCAAGAGTAGCCTACAATACATTCGCTAAAGACAATTCACCCATAGAGGCTTATCTCAAACTAACAACTTGATGCAACTCCTGCTTCAGTTTCTAATGAAAATCACAAATCGCCTCAAATAATGTTGTGCACGTGATTTTGCAAAGCCAATCACTACTAGAAGCAAGTACGTGAGCCTGATTCTTCAAGCTAACCCAACTATTACTCTCAATATAGCTGAAAAGGCCATGATAAATTTACACCAAATAAGCCTAGAAGTAATTCGAGATTTCCAAGTTTTAGTCAACAGTCAAATTCATGTGTTCCATCTCTCAATTCAAATGCTAATAAATTCAGTTTCCAAACAGTCAAGAGACTTAGGCGTTAAGCTAGAATCAAAGTGTGGTGATAGCTTATGAAGAATCAGAATAGGTCCAACAACAGGCCATTGGAAAATCATGATGAACTTCTATGAAAAACCTTTACCATAAGGATCTATTCCTTGGGAATCGTTGAGAAAACATTGGTGGAATTCAAGTTCTATATGTCAAAGAGGAGTAATAGAAACTGAACAATGTCCCACAAAAGAAATTCAGTAACTCACAAAGTGATTGAATTGAGCACATTTGAGCTATAACTTATGCACAGCCCACTGCATGTACTAAAACAGAGTATCTATTTGGGTCAAAACTGAAAAGAGACAACCGAGATTCCATTTCCATTCCCAAAAGTTTAGAATGAGTACACAAAGAAGTCACACCCATATCAGGAAGCCCCCTCCCCCACCCAAAAACATCAAAAAAAACAAAATTATAATCCAGAAATTGAGAAATTCCAATAGCAGAAAAACAACTCAATCCCAAACAAATCACAACCCTCTTCAATTCAATCAAAAAAGAACAAAATCCACTATATAAACAAAACCCAGAATCAATAATCTACAAAATCAAGGGAAATAAGCATAAAGGAATACCGCAGATCTTGATAGGAGCCTCAATTTCCAAGAGAACAGGCTGTTGCAAGAAGATTTCCCTTGACTGCAAACAAAGCTGTCTGATCTCCGCCTCGGAAAGCTGCACTTGTTTCCCCGGTCTACCTCTAACTTGAAGCAATCTAGAGATTATATCATCTAAAGCCAAAGAATCCATGCTCTAACTTCCTATAACCCAACAAACAAAATCAAACAATTGATAAAAAGTTGATAGAAATACCCAAGAAAGAAAGAAACTCAACAAAAAGGGAGTTATGATGCTGTAAGACGACGTCTTGTGGGAAAATGGGGATTATGAATGAACATAACTTTGGGGAGATGAAAGTCAGGGTTTTAGCTTTTGCTTTTCAGTTGTGGGGTGAGGGTTTTTTAGGATTATAATTTGGGGATTGGCTTTTTGTGGATCATTCGTCGTTATCTTAGTTTGGAAGATGAGAGATTCTTTGAAGAAAAAGAGTGGGAAGAGCAAGCGACCCACGTAGTAAGAGAGAGAGAGAGAGAGAGAGAGAGAGAGAGAGAGTCAATGCTCATTGAGTGAGACGCGTCCTACGCATCTCGGTTCTTGCAAGCCTTGATTAATCATGGTTCTTTAGATTTTATTGTATTTTTTTACTACCAAATTGTTTTATTGCAAAGTTTTATAAAAATGAATTTTTAGCGCAAAATTTCAGAAAAAAAAAAAATGTTTTACACTCAGTTTAATTTAAAATGTGTTTACAAAATGTGATGACATTTTTATAAATAATTGTAACTTTTTTTAAAACTTGTGGTGGCATTTTTGCAAAATAATCTGAACTTATAAAAACTCACTATCACTTTTTAACACTATAACTATTTTCAATACTATAGTCATCGACACTTTTTAAAACTAGGGCTCCGTTTGTTTGGGGAATATATTTTTCGGAAAATGGTTTTGAAAATTATTTTCTGAAAAATAATTTTTTTTTCGAAAAATGACATTCAATTGTTTGATAAATATAAGAATAACATTTTCTGATAAAACACACAAAATAAGGTAAGTAGGGTATATGGATGAAAGGGATAGGGTAGGTGGTAGGGAGGAGGTGAGGTAGGGGTTAGGATTAGAATAGGGTAGAGTATGGAAATGGGGTGGGTAGGTAGAGTGAATGTAGGGGTTGGGGTGGTTTGGTGAGTGATTGAGAGGAGTGTAGGATAGAGTGTGTATGGTTGGGAAAGTTGTTAAAAAAATAATTTTAATATGAGTAAAAAAAGTTGACGGGAGGTGGGGGAAGTAGAAGGGGTGTTTAGGGGAGTTGTTAAAAAAATAGTTTTAATATGAGTTAAAAAAATGATGGGGTGGGAGGAAGGTTAGGTTAGGGTGGTGGGTGGTTTGGGGTGGAGAGGCGGCATGAGAGTTGTCAAAAAGTAATTTCAATATGAGTAAAATTATTATTTTTGACGGGGTTGGGGGTTGGGGGTTGGGGTGGGTGGGTGGGTGGGAGGGTGGGTGGGTGGGTGGGGGTTGGAGGGGCGGTAACAAAGTTGATAAAAAAATAATATGAGCGAAAAAATTGACGGGCAAAGGAGGAGGGTGGGTGGTGGGGGTGGGGGAGGGGGAATTAGAGGGGCGGCAAGAGATTTGATATAAGAATCAATATAATCAAAAAAAATTGACGGGGGAGGGGGAGGGGATGGGGGTGGGGGTGTAGTGGGGGTGGTAATGGTGGTGGTGGGGGTTGGGAGGAGTGGTGGTGAGGTTTAGGGTGATAGTGTTAAAAGAGCGTTTTTCGAAAATATTTTGAGCATCAGAAATTCGGAAGTCATTTTCCTTATTAAACAAACCTATTTTTTATTGACCGAAAAATCTTTTTCGTTGACTTTATTTTTCGATGGTTACCAAGCAATGAAAAATGGAAAAAACATTTTCCCCAAAACAAACAGAGCCTAGAGTGACACTATTTTCAACGATATCATCGACAATATTTTACATTACAACCAGCAATCATTACATTAACATTGACACTATTTAACACTAAAACTGACAATTCTTTACACTACTACTAGTCATCTTTTAGCAAATGGTTTGAATATTTATAAAGGGCAAATTGCAATTTAATTACCTGAGTTTTACACGTTATTTCAATTGATTATTTAGTTTGTGTTCGTTATATTTTGATTCCTGATTTTGTTAAATTGTTGTAATGTGGTGTAAAAATGGACGGATTATTAACTTTTAACGAAAATTGATGAAAAAACTAACAAGCTTCTTTCAAAATTGCAATTTTCACCCTCCAACTCAACTAATTCCTGTTTTATTTAATATGTTAAAAATTTAACTGTTCAAAAACAAAATTTAACTATTTATCTTAAACAGTTATAATGTGACGAAATATATTACACATTACACCCTAAGTTCACCCTCCACATAGCATTCAGCATGCCACCTCCACCACTTTGTTTTCAAAATTCAAATTTGAAAAAATTCTTATATCTGTTCAAACACCAAAATCAAACCTAAGATTTGGTTCAATGGGGAGTGTGGAAGGCAAGAGAAATAGGAGGGAAATAGGGAAATGGAAGGAGGGGAGATTGTTAAAGAGCAATATAGAAGATGATCTTGTTTCTTTTTGGCCAATATTTTTCCCTTCTTTTCTAATTTCTTTTTTTCTTTCTTTGTTTTTTGTTTGATATTTTTTTTGGCTATTTGTACTTTTTATTTATTTACATTAATATTATTTATTTATTTGGGACATGTTACTTAATTTTTTAATTATTTATAATTTTTAAACAATATTTTTGGGTACATAAGATTTTTTTTATTTGTTTTTACTAGTATTTTAAAAAATAAATAAGTCTATTATTTATAATATTGTATTAGTTAAGGTACTATGTTGGAGATTAATGATAAAATCAATAATTTATCATTTATAATAATGAGAATTTATTATTAAAATAATTTGTTTTTTTTATAATTTAATCAAGGTAGTATGTGGGATATTAAGGTAATATGTTAAAAATATTTTTAAAAATTAACATATTAATATTTTTAACATATTGGGATAAAAATAAATCAGTTGCGTTTGAAGGTTGAAAATTGCTATTTTGAAAGAATCTTGTTAGTTTTTCATCAATTTTCGTTAAAAAGTTAACGATCCGTCCATTTTCACATCACATTGCAATAGTTTAACAAACTCAGGAATCAGACCGTAACAAATACAAACTCAATAACCAATTGAAACAACTTGCAAAACTCAGGTATCTAAATTGCAATTTGTCCATTTATAAATGTCGGTTTGAATGTTTATAAGTGACATTTTGAATATTTGGCACTTTATAATATTAGAACTAAACATTTAATAACATTAGAACCGACATTTACTAATAATACGTTTTTTTCGTCTCTTATAGTGTAAAATACGTTTTTTATAATACCGACTCAATTTTTAGAGGTATTTAGTTTATATTTATAATATTATCTAAAAAAAACACATACTATCATCTTTTAATACTCACACTATTATTTTTTACAAGTTTAAAAGTGATAAATTAAATGTTTAGAAGCAGCATTTTTTAATCAAACTGGAACTTTATAGATTGTAAAAATACATTTAACAAGTAATTCATCTAAATAAGATATTGAACATAGTGAAAACTTATTTATTTTATTTTTGAAAACACTCAAATCAAAAAACGCACTTGTTTTAGGAAGGATATTTTCTTAGAACATCGCAATGAGAGATTTTTTTAAATGTTTTTTGTGTAAATAAAAAAGCTATCAAAAACTTTTTATCAAAGTAAAAATATCTAAAGAGAGGGGATTATTACCAAAAAAATATTATTATTCTTTCTCAACGGTTGATCAAATTATGATTATGACTTTCTTTCTAAATTTGACAAATTGCATTTTAGTTACTTGAATTTGTCGAGATGTTTCAATTGGTTATCGAATTTGCATTTGTAACAAGTTGGTTATTGAGTTTGTCATTTTGTTGCAATTAGGTATATTTTTGGATGGTCAGTTAAAAAAACTAACGAACCATGGAACATGTTCCTTGCACGTGTCTTACTTAAGGGATATTTTCGTCTTTTCCTTCAAATTTGACCCTCTTAATAATTTTAAGGGGCTTAGATGACATTTTCTAAAAATGAGGAAAAGTTTAAATATATATATATATATATATATATATATATATATATATATATATATATATATATTACCGCCCCGTCTTCTTTCTCTATCTGCCACTCCTTCTCTTCCACCCGCCATTACCGCCACCTCCTCTCCCACCCAAACTCTTTCAACCTTGACCGAGCTCCTATCAGTGTTTTTAGTGAGAGAAAGGAAGAAAAGAGTTTTAATTTCTTGTAAAGATCACCCATTACCGCCCCCTCTTTTTCCTTGCCTCCATGATAGGCTACCATTCGGATAAGTTATGGGTTTAATTCTTTGCTTCCACAACATGTAAAGATCACCCAATTCAGTCCTAATCGACACCAAAATGCTTTCTTTATCAAGATTCTGGGTGGTTAGGGTTTTAGAGTTCTCAATTGCATCTTGGATGAGCCAATTGAGTTCTCTGTGTCAAAAGGTCAGTGTCTGGGCCGTTGTCTAAGTCGAGAAACGAAGTGCCGACGGATGAGGCTAGGGTTTTGGCCCATTCTTGCCATTTTTGAGGTCAGAGAGAGTTGCTGAGAATTTGGGTGGCCGGAGAAAGAGAGGGATTTGGGGGTTTGATGAAATGAGTGGGTAGTGAATTGAATTGGGTTGGCACGAAATGGAGCGGGAGAAGAGTTTTGGAGATAATAAGGAGGATGATATTCGCGCCAACCTTAGCTTCATTTCTGTCTGTCCTCCAAACACAAACAAACATGTGAGAGATTACTACTATGGTGGTCATGGTTGGGTAAGGGGCGGCAAATGAATGATGGTGATGGTTGGGTAGTGGCGGTAATCAAATGGTAGTGGGTGGCTTAGTTTAAACAATAAAAAAGATGATTTTAATTTATTTAATTTTTGTTCAGGAAATAATTTTTTTTTACCAGAAATATTTAATAAAAGGTATAAAAATATATTGAAAAGTTATTTAGTTAAATAGTAATTATCATGTTTTTCATAATTAAATAAGTTATTTAGTTAAATAGAAAAATTTTCATTAACTCCCCCTCATTTTTAGAAAATGTCATCTAAGCCCCTTAAAATTATTAAGAGAGTCAAATTTGAAGGAAAAGACTAAAATAACCCTTAAGTAAGACACGTGCAAGGCACATGTTCCATGGTTCGTTAGTTTTTTAACTGACCATCCAAAAATATACCTAATTGCAACAAAATGACAAACTCAATAACCAACTTGTTACAAATGCAAATTCGATAACCAATTGAAACATCTCGACAAATTCAGGTAACTAAAATGCAATTTGCCCTTCTAAATTTTCAAATGAATGTCTAAATTTAATTTAGGAGATATACTAAAAGTGTTTTATATTCACAAAATTCAATGACAAAGATGCAACATTTTTGTTATCCACTTTCTAAACATTTAGTTTTGCACTTATAAAATTGATTGAACGGAATAAAAGTGACGGGCTAGGCCCAACATGCAAGCCCAGTTATTTACATATTATTGCAACCATATTCTAAGGGGGTTTTTGTTTTTTTTAAGTGATAAGTGCTGAAATCTGATTTCAGTTCTGAAAATGGCTGAATGATTAAGAGGCAGCAACTGAAAACTGAATTCTGAATTGGATAAGTTGTTTGATTTTGTATCTGAATTCATTATCTGAAACAGTTAAAAAATTTAAAAAAATAAAAAAATAAAAAAAAAAAAAAAAACCGTAAATGCAAAACATATTATTCCTCACCCATAAACTAAAAAAAAAAAAAATAAAAAAATTGGGAAGCCGGCAAATCAGAGGCATTAAGAGGCAATTTTACCACTTAAAAATTCAGAGGCATTAAGAGGCTTTAAGGCTTAAAACAAAAAAAAAAACAAAAGGGCTGAATGGCTCAACCTCTTATTGGATCAGAGCTTTGCCTCTTAATAAGAGGCAAAATGAAAAAACAAACGACCCCTAAGTGGGCTAGACCCAATTATTATCAGGCCCAAGGCCCATTAGCAAGATCAGTCGACCTAGCTCATTGTCCGACCTACGTGGTCCCGACCTAGCTATCGTCCGACATACGATCCAGATTCTAGTTCGGGCATGATCCGACCCTATCCATCAGTCAGGTCGACCTGGATCCAAACAGGCGACCTCAACCTACGTCGACCTACTGAGTCCAAGCATATTTACGATTCTTTTCTTACCAAACTTCCTACAAAACAGGAGTTATTTATGAACATGATATCTTATACAAATCTGATCCGTAATTATAGGGATTTCATACAATCCTACCATAATTACAACTCTGGCAAAGCCTATAAATACATCATAACGTCAACCGTTACAAGGTAATTGCTATTTGTTATTCTGAATACATTGTTCTTTATAACTTATCAGCTCTCATATATACCGTACTTACTCTCATGCGCGAGGGTCTTCGCCGAAGACCATTCCGGCTAGTCGTGGGTTCTGTTTTCAGGTCAAAAGCCAAGTGATTAGTCTTGCAGCTGGACGGAGATTGATTACATCACGATTCCTGCAGCATCAGTTTGGTTCCATTGCCGAGAATCGTTGCTTTTTGACCTCGAAATTTCTTACAACCCATCATCATGGTGACTTATGATGGTCATGTTTCAGAAGCCTCGTACGAGCATAATGAAGGAAACGCCGGTGCAAACACGGACGCCTGTGCTGGAAATCGTAACATCAACATGCCGCCTCCTCCTCCGCTCCGTCAACCCAGGAGGGCAACACGTTCGAACAGCGTTGCTGATGACAGGGGCTTGCCCGATGGCAGAAGGGAAAAAAGACCTATGGTCGAATAAGGAGCACAGCCCCTCCAAAGCGTCAACAAGCAGGGCGAACGGCTGCAGGCGACAGACCAGGTCCCTCAACCAATCCCCTCAGTAGGAAGGAGATGATGCTGGAGCGGGCTAGACTTTTGGCAGAATTGCTGGATATGCCAGACTCGCCGGACCAGAACGATAGGAGGTCAGAAAGGGCAGCTCTCTCTCAAAATTCTCACAGGCAGAATGGCAAGCAGCAGATCATACCACACATTCGCACCCACATACCGGTTCCACCTGACTACTTGTGAAGTTATCTCAACACAAATAGGGAGCAGGAGGCTGAGTCGGAGTTAAGGCGACAATGGGAAGCTGAAAGGAACAGACGTAGGTCGCCTGCCAGGACGGAGAGGTCTCATTCCTGTCGCGAGGAAAACAGGCGCATGTCACTTAGTAGAGCAGAAAGATCGCAATCTCATCGAGATAGGAATGGGCGCAGGTTGCCAACAAGGGGGGATAGGCACAAGTCGCCTGTGAATTCAGTAAGGTCGCCTTCTCATAGAGGTCGACGAGGTAGAGAGGTGACTCCCCCTAGAAGTGAAAGGCATAGGGCTAACTCAAGAAGAGAGCCTCACCGGGACGAGCGACAGAGATTCAATAATGTTTCACCATCAAGAAACGAACATCCAGATGCTAGGGAATGGTTGCAGTGGAAGAAGAGGTTAGAGCAATGGGAGGCCAACATGAAGGAGGATACTAGAAAGGGCGAACGAAATGACTTTACTCTTCGCCCCTTGTCCAGAGAATTGCTCGAGCGACGACCTCCTATAGGCTTCAAGTTACCCGCTCTTGACAAATATTCGAGTGCGACCAACGCCCAGAACCATATGCAGCATCTGGAGGCTACCATGTGCTTCGTCTCCACCGAAGATGATATGATATGCAAGGCACTTACCAGCACCCTCACAGGGGCAGCACTGACTTGGTTTCGTGGGTTGGCACCGGGTTGTATTACCACATGGGAGTACATGAGAAGGAAGTTCCTAGATCGCTTCTCGACAGCTGGAGCCCGAAAGTTGACAGTCACCGACCTAAACAATTTGGCTCAAGCGAAGAATGAAAGCTCGATGAGCTACTATACCAAGTTCAAGGAGATGGTCGACCAAATTAAAGAAGACCTGACAGATAGGGAAGTAATAAATTGCTTCAGGAATGGGGTGACCTCTGCAGACTTAGACTACGAGCTACAAGTCAGGAGCGTGAAGACCCGACAAGAACTGTTTAAAAGGGCCTACAATGTGGCCATAACTGAAGAGAGGAAGGAAAAGAAGAAGGAAAAAGGTTCCAAGTCCGAGGTCGCAGATGCTGATAAGAGGACCCAGCAAAGAACGGTGGTAACAACAAAAATGGGAAAAACATGACTAGGGCGACTGAGAGAGTGCCCGAGACATTTACCCCATTGACAGTAAGCCGCACTGAAATTTTGAATACGGTCAAGTTAGGCCCACCTACCCCAATGAACCCAGGAAATAAGTTCAAAAGGGATAACAGCAAATACTGTGATTATCACAAGGATACGGGACACACTACAGAGGACTGCATGAGTCTGAAACGTATCATTCAGAAGTGGGTCGACAGTGGGAAGCTCGACAGATATATGAAAGGAGCTCAGCCTGGCGGAGGTGAGCGAGCAACTGGAGGTATGCAAGAGCTAAGGCAACCTCGACTGAATTTGGGAGTGATCACTGAGCAAGCTAGCAACACTGCTTTGAAGCACAAGATCTTTCAGCTCAATAAAGCCCCTCACGTGTCGCCTAGAAGCTACATCAGGGATGAGGTTATCAGTTTCTATCCGGACGAGCTGGCGACCAACATGGCTGCAAGAGAGCAAGTTCTCGTTATCCCAAGATTGATTGATGGGTGTACGACGAGCAGACTCTTGATAGACACGAGGGCCTGCAAGGATATCATTTTCTACAAGACATTTAAAGAAATGGGACTTACAAAGGAGCAGTTGTCGCCCTATGATGGTCGACTTGAGGGCTTCACCAATCATAAGGTGGATGCTAGAGGGCAGATCGAGCTGGACGTCGACATAGGCCAACATCCATTCATGGTCACGACCAAGGTAACATTTATTGTGGATTTGGGATAGGACAAGGAATTTCAGCCCGCAAAAAATTCAGGACGTCCCGTCCCATCCCGTATAGTCGCGAGATATCATAGATTCATCTCGATCAATCTCGTTCTTCCGAATTGACAGCTCTAGTTTTTAGGGGTGTTATGGGTAATTAATCCAGTTAATTTTACCGAATCAAAAAAATAGGAAATTATCGATAGGTCTTTCACCCCAAATCAAAAGATCAATTAAGACAAGAATTTTGGAATTTAACCACCTAGTCTGTCAACAGAATAAAAATTCCACCTATTCCCTCGCTAGTTTACATACACGCGTGTCATTAAGGGACAACCTGTCACATCCTCTCTCCTCCCTCGTTTTTCTTCTTTTTTTTTTCCCTCAAAAAATTAAAATGAATTATCTTAAAATTCAAAAGTAAAAAAAATAAATTTAAGAGCATCGTTGTGTTCGTATCATCAATACAAATCAAACTATTAGCATCAACATATAATCTTAATCAAATTTGAGAAGTTCACATTTATTTTTTAGAAGTTCTCAATTATTTTTCACAGTTGTTTAAAGAAGAACTAAGAGAAGTTCACAATTAATTTAGGTATGTTCATAATTTTAGCATGAAAATGTCTTCTATTTTACTTAATTCACAGTTGGTTTAGTTAAATTCACAATTGTTTTTAGTATTTTAATGTCTCTATTTTTTATTTTTTATGAGATTATTTGACATGTTTGTTAAATTCACAGTTGTTTTAGTTAAGTTTACAGTTATTTTTAGTTAACTTTACAGTATTTTTTTTTATCTTTATGACCTCTATTTTTGCAATTTTATGAAATTTTGACATATTTGTTAAGTTCACAGTTATTTTAATCTTTTATTTTCTCTATTTTTGCAATTTTATAAGATTATTTGACATATTTATTAAGCTCACAGTTGTTTTTATTAATTTCATAAAAAAGCAAAAGTAGAGGCAATAGAAGACTAAAAACAATTGTAAACTTAACTAAAACAACAGTGAATTAAGTAAAATAGAAGAATTTTCATGCAAAAATTGTGAAGTTAACTAAATCAACTGTAAACTTATACTCCATCAGTCCCACCTCAAGGTTCCACCTTGAGGTTTACACGCTTTTTAAGAAATTTGTTTAAAGTGGGTAGAAAATTTGAGGAGAGAGAATGTAAAAGTTAAATGTGTGGTAGGGAATAGGAGAGAGAATGTAAAAATTAAAAATATTTAATAGGAGAGAGAATGAGTGGGAGGAATAGTAAGTTAATGATTGATTTTTTTGTAAATATGTTAACTTTATAAGGGTATAATGAATATTTTTTTTTTTAAAATATATGGAGATGATAAGGGTATAAATATATGAAAAACTTTTCATTTAAGAAAGAGAATCTTGAAGTGGAACGGTCCAAAAGAAAAAGGTGAAACCTTGAGGTAGGTTGGAGGGAGTATTAGTTATTATCTAAACAAATGTAAACTTTTAAAAAACAAATGTGAACTTGGAAAAGTTGTTATCTGAACAAATTTGATTCAAAATAATTTGATTCAAAAAGAAAATGAAGGAGTAGAGAGGGTGCGACAGCTGTTACATACATGTGTATTTATAAAAAGATTACCTTGTGATCGTTTTCGAAAATATGTGTTATAGGTGGTCGCTTTTTGTTTGAATGAGGGACAATTTTGTAATTGCCCCATCAAAGAAAGGAATGGAATAACCGGGTCACGTGCTACCCTGAAGAACTTGGCCCAGTTACGAAATCTTCGACTCGACTATTACCTTACGAACACAAGATTCCCAGTCCTAACATGATTCGAATCACACCCACTTTGATCTTTTAAACTCAGTTCCGTCCCGAATTATTGTCCGCCGACGCCGCCGACGCCGACGACGAATTGAATTAAGTTGAGATATTAGTAATTTGGCTTCAAAAAACACATCTTGGAGGTAGGAATCAGAGAGATATGGGGAGTAGAAGCAGAGGTGGAGGAAATTACAGAAACCCATGTCTAACTATGCATCAGCCATGGGCTTCTTTGCTTGTTCATGGTATTAAGCGCATTGAAGGTCGATCTTGGCCTTCCCCAATTCAAGGTATTTCTCTAATTTCATTTTTTCGGCTGCAATTTTCTCTTTTACCTCGTTTTGAGAGTCAATTGTTTGGTTTATATAAAATTTCTGATTTTTGATGAAAACCCATTGGGGAAGGGAGGAATTAAATGTTTCCTTGTTTGTGAATTGGGTGTATTTATCATTAAATTGTTTGAATTGTAGTTCTGAGGATTCACTTCACTAAACTAGTTAATTTGATACTGTGACTGCTCTTTCTTGTTCACTTCTTATCTGTTTCTTGTTCACTTCTTATCTGAATGTGTGAAATATAGAGCTTCCTAGTTAATTGGCTCAGTCTACTCACCCATCGGTCCATCGACTAGTAGAATTTTAGCCAACCATTCACCCGACCGCCCCCTCACTAAGGTTAGCTTCTTTAACCCAAAACAACTCCACGGTGTACTCGGGACCCACCCCGAGCAGTTACCTTCTACACAATGTAATGTTGAAATATGATCAAACATATGGTTCTTTGAGTGGACATGAAGAAGTAACCAGACTAAGATGACCCTTTCAATTGTCAAGAAAACATACTAGTTATGAGGAGTTGTAATTTAGGTAATGCAATCAACATCATATGTTTAATTTTCAACGTAGGAGTCGTTGATTCGACCAGGAGGGAGTACCTGTTATGAGGAGTTGTTAGTTTAGGTGATTGATTAATCAGTTCTGTTTTATAGATTAATATAGTGGGTGGCTTTACAAATCACGACTCACCTACTACTCAAGGGACTGTACAATGGGAAGCTTCTTAAGAAAGCGAAACAGGTGGAGAAACATAAGCAAAAGGTATGACCTGAGGAAACCTCTGTGACAACCACTCTTAGACTTGGTGGGCAATTAGTAGCTAGAGCATGAGTGGCGCGGAGATAAATCTATGAGAATACATGGAGTCAAGGAAATTTGAATAATTATTGCTAGATGCTACTTCTGAATAATATTAAGAATATGATTTAGAATCAAAATATGATAACTTGGAGCTTGAGTGCATGTAAAACTACATGTAAGACTTATGTAGGAAAATCAACAAACCCCCTCCTTAGATTCAGTAAGTTATATTTCATTGAGATTAAACCCTATGAGTTTGTGTGGTACTTTGTACTTAAACATAAGAAGCTTGATTTTTTAATATTAATCTACAACAGTTTTGTTGACAAAGATGCTTATGGAACAAGGATCCCTGATTAAATCAATAAGGCAAGGTCTAGTTTATCATGCCTTGAAAGTTCATGTCTTGTATGAATGGATAGGTTCCTTTATTCTTTTACTATTGGATGGATGCTTTTCGTTTATGCCTAGCACCATCTAGCCATTAAGAGTTTCAGTTGCGTGTTTATAGATTGCTGTTAAGTGTTTGGTTGAATATTCTACTGGCTCTAGTTATAGTGTTATATCGAGTCACTTCCAGTTAGCTCTTTTAGGTTCTAGGTAAGTGAAAGAGGAAGTAAAAGAACAGTTAAAGCAACTGTTATGATGACAAATATACCAATTCGTACTTGGCAAGACTCATTTTTTTAGTAATAACTAATATCAAGGGCTATCATTCAGTGCGTAGCTAGCTTGGTTTTCTAGAATGTCAAGGGCCTATCGTCGTATGTGATGAACCTTCTTAACCCTTCTGCTCCCTGTTTAATTAGTTGGGTCATTTAAGAAAAAGGCTAATAGATGCAAATCGATTGATGTACACAAGCAGCAAGAGGGGAAGCACAAATTCATCAAACATGAAATAAATTTCTAGGGGATTAATGAGTCTTTAATACAATTGGATAATTTCCCACGTACATAATACATTACTGTTTGACTGGCACTTCTGATATGCAAGCTTGTACCTTGCTGAAGTTATTGGCACACATGTACAGTTAAAAGCCCAAATCTGAGCTTGTATACACATGCTGTAAAAGATAAGTGTGGATATGATGTGTCAACAACGTCTTAAACACCTTACAAGTAGAATAATCCTGTTCTGGGACTACATGTTGCATGTCTTACATTGGAAACGAAGTGGGAATATAGCTCTTATTCTTATGGTGATTTGGCTATCTAATGGCATGCAAGAACATGGAATCATGTTCTGATGTAACTATAAATCACAAAGTCACTTGTTGAGGTAGCATATTCTCATACTCCCTACGTCCCAGAATAAATGTTGCAGTTGACTTGTCAACGTTTTTAAGGAAGATGCTTTACTAGTTTGTACATTACTTATACAATGATAAAATTGCGCTACATCAATTTCCTTATTTAGAAAGACGAACAGGGGGTAGTTTAGATCACACAGTGTCTATACTTATAGGGCTCATTTTGGTATGGAGGATTCAATCCGGATGAAAGGTGGACTCGTGCTAGGCCATTCCATAAGTGTGTTTGTAATCAAGAATGTAAAGGTCATTCCATATTGAATAATCATTCAAGGAAAAAGCTAGAATTGACTTTCATCTATTGAAGCACAGATTAGTCTTTTTTGGTAGCGTAGAAAGTTTATGAAAAAGAACTAGAATATTTTCCATCTCGTTCATGTCCTTAGTTTGTCTTTGAAGAAGATGATTGGAGCCAAGGATACATGAAAAGTATGAGATCCCTTGAAAGAGTGGCAACAATATTCAATGATGATGTTTGTGTTTTATAAGATTGTTCATACCTATATGAATGCTTACTACAGTAGTTACAGATTTTGTCGTTTTCGATTTTGTGCTTGTTGGTGTCAATGTCATAAAGTGGGGTCTCGAACAAATGGTAAATGGAGAAGAGTCTATTTGCCAAGTTCGATTTGTGAGTTTATGTGGTGCGTCTTATCTCATAGGGTACTGTTATATAGGAGAGGTTAACTACTATCACAGTAAGAGTAATGTGAGTTTTAATAGGCTGATCATTTAAAACTCCTCTTTTTGCTGTCCAATAAAATTATAAGTCCTGTATTTTACCATGTTGTTTAATAGGTTGAGTATTTATAACCATTTGGATTCACATTCTCGTCACTCTAGATCTTTGACAACCTCCAATGTTACTTTTGTTGACTATGGACATATCCCTTGCAAAAGCAGCACTCTGTCTATCCCATGCTCTTTGAATCATTTTCGTATAATGAAAACCTCTTTTATTATGTTGCTGTTGACAATCTTCTACAAGCTCCATAAATATGCGTCCAGAGCGGATGACATTTAACAGCATAGTATTTAAGACGCCTCGTATGAAGGCTTCTATTGTGGATTCGGAGCCTCAACAGTTATGCTTGTGCTTTAAAATTTGGGATTTGTGAACTTGTGAGTGTAGTTTTGCTTTGAAAAAGGCTCATCTCTCTTTCTCTCTCTCTCTCTCTCTCTCTTGTGTATGGGTTTCAAGTTTGGTTGTTTCTCCTTTTCCATTTCAAGATTGCTTCTCAATCTTCCTCTGTTTGTGTGATTGTTACGGAAGGTCGGCTTTGGATTCACGCTGCTAGTAAGATCCCAGATCAAGAAACAATAAAAGCAATGGAGGAATTCTACAAGCAAATCTACGCAGTGAATGGGATAACAGATATCAAGTTTCCAGAGCATTACCCAGTTTCAAGACTATTAGGTATAAACTATTTCTCTTTCGTTCATCTAATTATGATTGCCCAACTATTTCCCTACCCTTTATGATATAAGAAGAAGATTAAGAAGAAAATCTTGAATTCTTTATTGCCTTTCACTCCTCATTAATCTGTGCTGTTTAATGGATCAGCTAGAATTTGTGAGAAAAAATAATTAATGATAATTATATAATAATATGAAGAAAATAAATCCCGTCACATTATTTCCTCTACCCTATGAGCTAATCACACTGTTGTTCAACATTTTAGGTTGTGTTGAAGTGGTTGGATGTCTTTCCCGTGAAGAGCTAGTATGCTGGGAGGATGTTCCTGAAGGGGTTAGCCCCAGACTTGCACCTTTGTCATTAATTTTCTTCAAATATGGGCATATTGTTGGTAATTTAATACCTTTAATGGGTCATTGCGTTCTTTATCTGATTCAGACACGTCTTTGCAGGTTAGACTAGAAGGGCTAACCGATTATTGCTGGCTTTGCGAGCAACCACAGGTTTACATTTTCGGCTAGCTTCTATTTTTATGACTATTTTTTTTAATCACGTCTAAGAGTGATAGATATTTCCGATATATGGTATTCTAAGAATTATTTTAAATGAATGTCTGCAGAAATTGGTAGTTCCATTTGAGATGCGTGGGTATCAAGGAGTTTATAACCTGGAAAACAGGGTAAGTTCAAGCTAATCCATCTCAAGTTTCTTTTCTTCCTTTTTTTTTTTTGGCCAAATTTTGTTTGCATTGTACTTTCAAGGGTGTTTCACTTTTACCATGATACTATATTTCCTTCAAAAGTACCACTGTACTTTGGAAAATGTATCATTTCAACCCCAAAATCACGGATTGAGGCACGGATTTGGGGCCAAAATGGTATATTTTCCAAACTACACTTTTTTTTTTGAAAGACTACAAGTATAATGGTAAAAATGAAACACCTTGAAAATTACAAAGGATGAAAACGGAGTTTTCCCCCTTTTTTCCTTGGCAATCTAATTGAACCTTTGTTAACCTCTGGTGCATTTTTTTTATCTTTGAAATTTTAAAGATTTTCGAGGCAGCTGTTAGAGGTCTTACTCCCGTTAAAGGTCCATTGCCGGTTAAGTTTCCCCTTCCAGATACTAGAGACCCTTTTTCCTTAAAGCCAGGATCACTCGTTCCTCGCATAAAAGGCTCGAATGCATCTAAATTAGAGGGTTCAGATTCATCCACACTATCTGAAGCCATAGCTGGTGCACGAGCAGCTGCTACACAGTTCTCAAAGAAGAACTATTCTCCCCAGCCTACTGCAATTCCGGGACAAGACAACATTGTTCCGCAAGAAGAACGAGGAGCAAAGGTTTGGAGGAAGCGCGAAATCTAGATACCGGGAGCCCAAGTCAAGCATCTCATTGAAATAATGGTGGTCAAGGTTGGCATTTGCATGGCTTCTGCCCTTGGATATGTTTAACATAAGAGTAAGAGTATTTTATAAGACATTTTGGTTGATGGAATACGTGGCTTTAATTTATTAGGCAAATAATTTCAGTCTAAACGCTTTTCCTTGTGTGTGACATGCCTTTTTTATTAATTTGGTTTTTATGTATATATACTGTATGTGCGTTTGATGCTCTTTCACTAACATATGAATGCCCGGAAATTTTACATAGTTCCAAAGTGTAACTGGGCAGACTTATCTGGTTTGAGTCGGGTAGATCATAAGGGCGTAGTCTGGTTTGAGTCGGGGTAGACCACAAGGGCGGCAAAACTCTCCCAACAAATTAGTCTAGTTTGAGTCGGGTAGGACTATAGGGCTGCAAAAATTTTCCAACAAATTTTGACAATGCTGTATTTTCAGAACTCAAACCCGAGACTTCTGGTTAAGATATAACATCCCCTTAACAAGTGATCTGTATTTTCAGAACTCAAACTCGAGACTTCTGGTTAAGATATAACATCCCCTTAACAAGTGATCTAAACGCTTGATCTAAATCCCCTTAACAAGTGATCTAAACGCTTGTTGCGTGCACACCCTACAGGCAAAAGTGTGAAATAATACTTCCTTCGTCTTGGATTAATGTTTTTAGTTTGACTTGTCTTGGATTAATGTTTTTAGTTTGACTTGACAACGAAAATTAAGAAAGAGTAAATGTTGTGTATGAAATATAAAGTAGGAAAGAGAAAGTGAGTAGGGAGTTTTTGTTGCGAGGATGACAAGTGGGTCCCATTGTTCATCTATACTATACTAAAAGGACAAGCCATGCCAAAAATGGCAAAATCCCGCCCAAAAATGTCACATCAAACATCTTATTTTGGGCAACGTAAAACTACGTCGTTTTGATTAGAGTATTAAAAAAAAATTGTTGATTTTAGTCATTAAATTTTTTAAACCTTTTTTACAGCTGTTGTTGTTGGGACACATTTTTGAGATCGACAAGTGTTGGAATTGTAAGGACACGTGGATGCTTACATTTTGCCACGTGTATACATATGCATGTTAAGCTCCATATGAAAATATGGTTTCACTGAGTCTCACTGCCTTATAAAATGCTTTCACTTCCTCATACGCTTTTCGTCAACCCAAATCAATTGACCTTCATCTTACCTCCCTCCCTACACGCCTCATCCATATCAGCTCAAGACCACTGCCCACCTTTTTTAGCTCCTCCAGTCAAAACTCATCGTTCGGAACATTGTCATCCCCCTCATTCCATGGCTTCTCCAAAGATTTTCGCTTGCTTAGCTCTGCCTCCTTCTGTCCACATGATTACGAAAATAAATCCATAGATTTTGGGGTTTTACTCACTCACTTAGATCTTTTCTCACTTTGTTTCATTATCTGCATATCTCAATCTGGGCTTTTTCTCTTTTCATGCTTGACCATTGCAACATTTTACTTGATCAACTTATTAAGACCTTAAAAATTTCATATGGAATCCCTACAACGAAATAATATATAAATTTCCATGAGTAAGTGAAATATGTTGATGAATCTCATGAAACAAACATGAAAAACAAAGAGATCGGAAAACATAAATTTAAATCTGGGTGCAACCTACAAACAACAAGAACACCTATGAATTGATAATCCATAAATGAAGACCCAAATTCCAACAAGAAAAAGAGGAATTCAGATTCAATGGGGAAAATAAGAATCAGAATTAAAAGAAAAGAAAGGACATAGGTGAGGACTTTGAATTCAGATATGGAAAGAATTAGGGTCAGGGCAACATTGAAGTCGCCATTAAAAGCAAGATGAATGTCGAAGCTCTTTTGAAATAGAGGGTAGTACCGGTGGTTGGTATATGGCCGCGTCTGCCGATGGATCCGCCGGTAAGGACCATGATTAGGCGACATAGTGCATCGTCAAAGTAGCTGTGCTCCGGTGTGGGTGGAGGGAGGGTGGTGGTGTGGCGTTGAGAAGTGGTAGGGAAGAGCCGTTGAAGGGAAGGGGAAAGTGGTGACTCAACGGTGTCGACTTGAGTTTTGTCCATCACCAACGCCAATTTATGTGCTAATTTTTAATTATGTGGTGGATTCATTGAGAAAATGTAGGGGTTTTCAATGGTTAAGAGACGGAGAGAGACAGAAGGAGTCCAATTCCAAATGATGGAACGACGGAGGTATTAAGAAGGTAAGAAAGGTTCAGACTAGGGTTTCTTTACTCATGGGTTTTTTGGGTTTAATGATTGGGCTAAAATGTGTTTTGGTCTTAGTGGTTTTGATTTAATGGGCCTGAGTTATAGGTATTAAGTAAGCTAGGAAATTAAGAAAACGGAGAACTTAAATTACGTGTCAAAATGACAAACAAAGACATGACCAAGGTGCATAAAAAGGTTGAAATTTTAATCTCTTTAAATAAATATTACCACCTCATACATGACTAATAAAAAAATAATCAAATTCATGCTTAATTAAGAGCAATTTTTTTTTTTAAAAAATAAATATAGAATATTATATTCATTTTGAGACATAGGTAGTAGATTTTGTTTTTCAAATTTATGTTTATTTTTAAAGTAACCTATTTCAAGCAAATTAAGTTTTTTTTGATCATTTACTTTGGAATAAATATATTTTTTAAAGGCCTCTTAAAAAAATTAAGAGATAACAGTTTATTAAACAAGTGCCCATTTTATCAAATAATGCAATTTTTAATTTTGGTTCAAAAAATCATTTTTCTCCTCCTCTTTTGGTATGAGCCAGTTTTGATAATTTTTGTCATTTATAATTTTTTTTTGAGGTTGTGATTTATAATTGAGAAAAATAAAGTTATCATAAACTAAGATAAACAGACGCCCATTCATATTATTTTTATTTGTGTGTTCCTTAGATAATTTTTACTGGTGTATTAGGTTGCATATTTAGGATTTGTATAATTGGGTTTTTGGATTTTTTAATTAATTTATTTTTGTAATGAAATGAATTTAATAATTCATCTCTTTCCTTCAAAAAATTGTATCTCTCTTAGTAAATATTTTAAACTTTAATTATTAAAAAAATAATCATTATAGTTATTTAGTGGTTGAAATAATATATATTATCATCATTATTGAAAAAAAATAATATACTATGTGTATTATTAAATATGATAACTTCATATTTTCTTTTGTTAAAAAAATTATGAGCTTTGTTGAAGTAAAACAAGGAGGTGGAATGTTAGAATGTGGTTAATTAGCTATCGCGTATTATGTGAAGTTAAATTTTGAAATAGTCAAATTATCTTATTTAAAATTATGTTACCTATTGCTTTCAGATTAAAAGAAATATTATATGTTATCAATTTGAAAATGTTCAAAAGAGTTGTTGATTCATTCCTTGCTTTCCGAAATTACTGCTATATTTCCCATTCAAAGTAAAAAAAAAAAAAGAAATTAGACAAAATAAAATCTTAGTTGAATTTCATGAGTTAGCCATTAAAATTAAAATACACAATAATTTTTGTGATGGGGAGTATCAGTAATCACTTTTAGAATGAAACTTATTTGAGTTCAGATGTACTTTGTCACTCCGATCAAAATCTAGACTTTTTGAGTGACTTGCATACCCGGAGTTTATTAATGGTATCTATGTTTCTGGACTTTCAAATCATGCTTCTTTTTTATAGTTGAAACTCCAATAAAAATGTTGCTTCGTAATATGACCAATTCGTTAGGTTTGTTTAAATGGACATGAATGGGGATTACTTTGCTTAGAAATCATGTTTTGAAGGGTGTTGTTCTTCCTACACGCAATGTAGGTAAAAATGTTCTTATTTCGAGGATGTCATTAACATCATCTGATACACGTGTTCCTTTCCTTTCTTTTGAGAGAAGACAATTTTTTTTTTATCTTCCCTTATTATGATATGACTATTAATAAAATTCAAGGGCAATCCTTACCCATTATCGGTCTTCTTTTCAAGACACCTGTCATTTGCCATGATAAATTGTATGTTCAGTTACTGAGAGTTATAAATCATGACGTTTTTAAGATATTGATTTGTAATAATATTTGTACCGATAATTTAGTTTTCAACGAAGTTTTTTACAATATATAAAAACATTTTTTCCTGTTACATCTGTTTCAATTTCGTATTTTAAATATCGGTAAATCTCCGTGCATCGCACGGGTGATACCCTAGTTTTTATGTAATAAAGCAACTAAAAACCTTAAATTGAGACAAAATAACAAGAAAAGCTTTAAATCTAAAAAGAAAAGTAAGAAATTTAAATCGGGACAAACGAACGAAGGGAGTACATTTGAAAAATGAAAGCTTATTATTATGATTATATGCAATACGAAACATTGTTAGGGATCTCACTATTTTACTAATTTATGAGTAGGTCATCATTATAATATAATATAATAAAATGCATCATAAACTCCGTCTTGAAGCATTGTTAGGATCACTAATTTAATTTATGAATAGGTCACCATCATTACATAACAAATTATAAACTCCATATATATCACTAGAACTAGAAATATAATACTCCATCCCTCCCAAAAAATTAACCGAAAAGGAGTTGTAAAAGACGAGAGTTTTAGTGCAAATTCGTGAAGGTACAAGTAAAACTAAATCTTTAAGAAGCATGCAAAATGTAGAATGCCTAATACTCCATTGTGAACTGAAGGATCAACAGAAGAATGAATTATGTTTTGCATACATAAACTCGTTATTCAGAAACCATAAATGTGTTTACCCCAAAATGTCCTCAATCAAACTTCCTAACGAAATATACGACGATCCTCCTTCCATCAAACCCATCTTGCTCTTCTCACTCATCTCTTTCACCTTCTTTCTCGTTACATTCTCCTCCGGATCCATCACATTTCTTATTCCTTTCTCTATCTCTCCTGCCGTCACAAGGACAATATTGTCCGGATTAATCATATCTTTTCTGTAATCTAACTTAACCTCCACGCCCAATCCCAATTCCACCACCATCAGAAACGCATTTAACTGTTGTTCTGCATATATGGGCCACGCTGCCACAGGTACCCCACACCACAAGCTCTCCAGTGTCGAATTCCACCCACAATGTGTGACAAAACCCCCCACAGCACGGTGAGACAGCACCTCAACTTGTGGGGCCCAACCAATCACTTTCCCTATCTCTAACGTCCGCTCCAAGAATCCATCAGGCAAAACGTCTGTCGGATTCTCGTAATCCCCCGGTGGTCTCATCATGCCACCTTGTGGTGGTGGTGGCTGACGTAGGGACCACAAGAAGCGGTGTCCGCTTCGCTCGAGTGCATGAGCTATTTCCTTCACTTGGTCCTCTTTGAAGCTGCCCATGCTCCCAAAGCATAAGAATACTACTGAGGAAGGCGGTTGATCATTGAGCCACTGCATGATCTTTGTAGCTGCATCTGCTTTATCTTGCCCCCCCTTAAGACTTAGTATGGGTCCCACTGAGTATACAGGGGGAGTGTTGAGGTCTTCAGATAAGGACCTGATTGCATTGGCTTCAAGCTCTAGAAATGTGTTGATCATAATGCCCTTTGTTTCTCTTAATCTTCGGGCTATAGAAATGAGAAACTCTAACCCAGATTTGTTCATTATTGCAGAAGGGAAGACTTTACCTGGGACCGGGTTGATAAAACAAGGGACGGATAATACCGCCTCTGAATCTTCTTCATATTTGCTCATATCGAGGTTGTCTTTGTCGTTAAGGGTCTGAATGAAGAGCATAAATCCCAGAAAAGATGCACCTGAGGTGAAGAAGACATACGTAGGGACACCAAATTCATTAGCAATGTCTATCATGGGTGTACAGAACATGTCAATGACAAACCCAACGAGTCGACTCGACTCTTTCCGACTCATCAACTCAGTTACTGCAGCTCTGACAGGATCCATCTGGCTGTTGATGAAGCCGGTGAACAAAGTCATGGGTGAATCCGGGACGTTTGTTGAAGGTGGGCCAGGTGGCACGATCTGAGGGAGGTTGATGAACTCCATGTGGCTTGTAACATCGTCAGAGAGTGACTGGATGTAGGTGGAGGTGCTAGTGTCAGAAGGAAGGTTCATAACAAGGACAGTAATGGAGAGTCTTTGGTCTCTACAGGCAAGAAGCTTCGCAAGCTCCACCGTCGACTTGATGTGTCCGGCGCCGGGGCCGGGAATAAACACCAACTCCGCTTCCTTCATAATTTCTTGTTCTTTTTTTTTTTTTTTGGGTGTCAAATAATTTCTTGCTCAATAATTCTGTTTTAAATGAGGATAAGAGAGGCCTGAAGATAGTTTTGTTGTGGTAATTTTATTAAATACCAAAAGAACTGATGTCATGCCTTTGCTGGCAGTTGGCACACAAAGGCAAGCTAGTCAGATGTATGGTCTCCAGCATTTTCGTTATGGGTCAAGGCTTATCCATTGATACAGTCTGTGGTCCTGTAAGAATTACAAGAAGGTTAATATGAAATCAAAAAGAACCATTTATTTCTTCCTAAGGGAAAATATAATTATAATAATACTAATAGAAATCTTTCTGCCGGGTGAAATAAAAGTGCTTTGCTGCATGAAAAAGAGATCAGCTATTTACTCACATCAAAAAACATAATAAACACACTCAAAAGCCAGAAGAAATTTAAAGCAACATAACAAACAATTACGGAGTACCAAATCGAATTGCCAAGGCATAATCAAAGAATGGAGATGCTTACCTTATAATTACTAACCAGAAGGATATTGCATCGATAATTTGATATATTTATAAATAAACCAAAAATGCATAGTACTAAGTGAAGCACATATATTTTAACATGGCAGATGTTATTGTGCATGACGATTGACTAAAATATCTCGAGTTAATACCATGAATTTCCATAAAAGTTTGCCTCTTCAATACATAAGTTGAAGGTTTCTTGCAATTTTTCGATACCGTAGTTTACGCATAAAGAGTTTTTAACAATAGTATAATGTTGAATCATGCACAGATGAATACCTGCCTGAAGTATAATCAGTTAAACTCATTTGTTAAGACTTAAGAGTCTAAATTCCTAGAACCAATTAAGGTTCCCAAACTAGTTAAGGTTCCTGAACTTGGCTACTTCATCATTAAGAAGCGAGAAAAAAAAATTGGTTTTGTAAGTAGTGACAATTAAATAGCAAAGATGAATAAATATTTTTGTTTTCCACTTTCCAAACATTTAGTTTTGCAAGTATAAAGTGACTATTAAAAATATTTGGTAAAAAACATTTATGGACAAAGTTTTTTCCTAAAAAGACATTCATTTTGGAACAAGAATTTCTTGAAAATGGACATTCATTTAGGGACAGAGAGAGTACTTGATATATGTATTATTTTGCAGCCAACGGATATTATGCAACAATATTATCATCTTTTGTGATATGTAGATTATTATCATTAGTAAGTTCGTGAGGGGGAAGATTCAGCAGGAATGGCAGTCTAACATGCCACATGGCCCAACACCAAGGGATACTTCAGATCAATACAGTTTGCAAGAGTAAACAATATGCACAAAGCCAACAACAACTGTAATCCCAAAGAAAATACGTTCATTGCATTATCTGCATGCTAGCTTAAGTAAAGGGAAAAATTAACGAGCATATATGATGTGTGGTATTACTAGGCAATTGGCATGTAGACAAGTGCATCAAGCAAGCCCCTGGCAGACCCATAAAACCACTTGAGTTCCTCATACCAATGGAAACATTGCCTAATCGGAACTAGAAGGTCATGGGCTCAAACCCTGGTACCAACAAGCAACACCCTGACAGGCCTATGTCATAGATAAATAATAAAACGCCTATGTATTAGGAACGAATGGAGAACATGATCCTGATATCATACTGAAAATTATATACTACCTCTGTCCCAAAATGAATGACCCAAAAAAAAATCCAAATTTTCTCTTGATCAAGAGCAAATTTGAATTTTTTTTTGGCCATCCATTTTGGGACGGAGGGAGTATCACTTAAGATACTTCTTCACATTGCAACTGCTAGTACTAGATACATGATTAGTTTCCTTCTTCAGTTTGTCACTTCCTTATATATCTTAAGCCTAGACCAGACCAACTTTATCATCCTTGGAAATAAATAGAAATTAAACAATGATGTGTCAGGGACAAGAGAAATGCATGCCTCTGAAATTTTAAAGGCCAGTCTCAAAACTACAGCTATCTTAAGTTAATTTGTTACTTCCTTCTCTATCTTAAGCTTAGAGAAAACCAACTTTATCATCCTTGGGAATAAATACGTAAAAACTGATGTGTAAGGGGTAAGAGAAATGAACTTGCCTCTGAAAATTAAAAAGATCGGTTCCAGAATCATTGCTATTGGATACTCCATGCTGAACTCCTACTTTTGGTTCCCAGATAAGTTTCTAGTGCTCCCTATTGCACTTAACTATTGCAACTAGGGTAATGCACTGTAGCAGTTTGCTTTGAGGCATTTTGAACATGAATTAGTTCCCTGCGAAATTCATACTTGCATTAGTAAATATTTGAATTGCTATTATGTAAATGAAGACGAAAAAAAATGACATTATTATTCATGTTTCAAATGTAAAACCTCCAAACTTAGATGATAAAAAACGTTTAAAAACACACACAAAAAATATTAACTAGAAGCAAAGGACATGAGCAACTGACCTTAGAAGTTGGAACTTGAGCCTAGTTTGGTTATTTAAGTATTCACCAAATGACGAATCAGCCAAGAACTAGCGTCAACCTTTATTAAACCGCACTTGTTTCCAAAGACAATGGACTCAACCTATGTCAATAAGCTAAAAAGCCTTATATTGCACCATGTCAACCAAAGCCATCAGTATTACTTATCACTCAAGACACACTTGTTAATTCTCTGTCACAGCCCAATTACCCAAGCAGTGAGCTTTATCTCAAGGAATCCAATTTGAATATCAAAAATGTTATATCGGCGTACATCAGACATTCAACATCAATAACATAAATCCATTATTCCTCAAACTCAGAAACCAATGCCATGTCTGGTTCGAGAGAAGGCCTGTAATCAGAGTCCTTCAAATCATTAGTTAATGCTTCCAACATTTGATATATTTCTTCACTCTGAGTGTGCTTTTGGTCCCTGGACATAAAATAGTTCATGTTACCTGCGATATTAATCCAACTGCAGCCCATCTCCTTCGACATACCTTTTTCCTGCATCTCTTTTCGAACTTTGTTGGCATTTGTCCAGTTTCCTTCTTCAGCATGCATATTTGACAGCAGAACTTGATACCCTGTTGCCCTGTTCCCTCGTTCCATGTTGAGCAATTTTCTGGCAACAACTTTACCCAGCTCAAATTTCCCATGAGTTCTGCAAGCTGCCAGGAGTGAACCCCAAATTCCCAATATGTTACCCTCTTCACCCAATCCCTCAACGAACTCGTAAGCTTCTTCCACCATACCAACTCTCCCTAACATGTCTGCAACACAGCAATAGTGCTCAGCGGAGGGACATACATTGTAGTCTTTCTCCATTGACTCAAATATCTTAAGACCTTCATTTACCAATCCGGCATAGCTGCAGGCAGAGAGGACTGCAACAATGGTTATGGCATCTGGTTGTGTGCCAGATCCAATCATTGAATTAAACAGGGTTAGAGCTTTCTCACCCATTCCATGTTGGCCATAGCCCAATATCATATTGGTGTATGTCACTGAATTCTTCTCTGGGCATTGACTGAAGATGTGTTCTGCATACCCAATCACACCCAGTTTTGAGTACAAGTCCACCAATGCAGAAGCCACAAAGACATTTTGGTGCAAAGATTTACGAATGGTGAAGGCATGGAGTTGCTTAGCAAAAGCGACATTTCCAAGTAAGGTACAAGCTGGGAGGATTGATGCTATAGTCACAGCATTTGGGTGTACATTTTCCTCAAGCATCCGTCTGAAGACAATAAAAGCTTGATCAATTAGCCCGTTTTGAGTATATCCTGATACCATTGCGTTCCACGTAGCTTGATCTCTATCATATGAGGAGGTTCTCTCAAATAGGTCTTCAGCATTCTTGATGAGACCAGATTTTGCGTACATGTCTATGAAATAACCTTCCATTCCCTCAAACTGTATGGCATTCCTGAAGATATAAGCATGAGTCTGCTTTCCGATTTCCTGGCTTTTTAGATTTGATGCTGCTGAAATAAGAGCAGTTACAGTTACAAAATCAATCATGAACCCTTCATTCTGCATCTCATACACTAGCATTAATCCTTCATAATTCAAGCCATTCTGCACTAAAGCGGAAACCATAGTGTTCCAGGAAACAATATCCCTCTCATTCATTCTTCTGAAAATCTCAAAACTTGTGTTAACAGAGTTGCACCTAGAGTACATGACAATAACCGCATTCATTACAATTACACTAAACCTTGATGAGTTCTTCACAACATAAGCATGTAGCTGTTTAGCAAAGTTCAACTGCTGCAACTGTGAAGCTGCAGTAAGAGCTGCCACAAAAGACACATCGTCAAGAGCATCCTTCGATCTCAAAGCTTCAACAAAAATACTGAGTGCTTCAACTGGACGATTGTTCATAACATACCCACCAATCATAGTGTTCCAAACCTCTGTATTTCTGCTGAAACTATGGTCAAAAATCTTCTGCGATAAATCAAGGCGACCAAGTTCTGAATACATGGAAACAGCAGAGCTCACAGCAAAAAAATCATTGATGTACTCACTACCCATCTTAAGAAGCATACCGTAAAGAACATTGCCAACTCTCGTCTCACCCATCCCCGATACAGCCGGAAACACATTAACGAAACTTACAACAGTCGGTTTTATTCCTGCCCTCATCATCCTTACAAATTGCAAAACAGCATCTACAAATCTACCCATCTTCGCATACCACGAAACCAAAGTATTCCAAGAAACCACATTTCGTTTTCGCATTGAATTAAATACCCTACGAACCAAATCAGCAGAACCCATTTCACAATCCAACGAAGCAGAATACATATTCATAAGGGAATTGTAAACAATATTACTGGGATGCAAGTGGGTACGCAAGATGTGGCAATGCACAGCTTTACCTATACGAAGCTCCCGGGTTTCAGCACAAGCCTTGAGTACAGAAGAGTAAGTATAAGGGTCCCCCTGAAATGACCTCGTTTTCATTTGAGAGTACAGCAAAATAGCTTCTTCAGGCATGTCATTACAGATAAAGCCAATAATGATGGTGTTCCATACAACAGTAGTTGGGCGGGGAATTGTGTCGAACAGTTGGCGGGCAAGTTGGATTTTGCCTTGTTGACATAGCTGGCTGAGTCGGTATCGAATTGTTCGGGGTTTGGAAGGTGGGGTTGGGTCATTGGTGAATTGGGTAAAGGAAAATGAGTCTGGGAGGATTAAAGAATGGTCATGGCGGTTCTGTTGTCTGTGAGTGTTGGTGGAAGAAGAAGATTTTGAGAATGGAAGAGGCAGAGATGAGGAGGGGGAAGATGACATTGTTAGGCGCATGGCTAATGATTTTTTACTAGTGGGTCTGATTCTGAGATTGTTCGTCTGGGTGCAAATGGGATTTGGATAAAGGTTTAGGTCGCCTTGATTGGAATTCGTTAATGGCTGATATTTTGGCGCCACATGTTACTTGGTCTAAGTATCTCCAACGACAATAGAAGCGAGTTTTCCTCACTCCGTCCCAAAATCCTTGCCCCAAAATATTTGTTGTTTACCTTTTATTTAAAGAGAATTGTTATATAAACCCGTAAAATTGTTGAGTAAACCCGTAAAGCTAAACCCACCCCAAATAAATTAAATAAATCCCCTTTTTCCCTTTATATCCTTGTCTTTACCCACACCCACACCCACACCCACCCACCCAATTAACTCTTCATTTACTCTCTCTCTCTCACTCATCCTCATCCACAATCAAGCCTTAGAGAGAGAAAGAGAGAAACGCACAAAAATTTTAGAGAGAGAAAGAGACACCGGATTGAGAGAGAAGAAAGAAAGAGAGAGAAGAAAGAAGAAGCAGAATCGAAGTAGAAGAAGAAGAACAACCGCCATTTTCAACACTATTCAAGATGTCAAATCTAGGAAAATTCGATAATTATTCTTTCCTTCGTTCTAAAATTACTTTAATTTTTCTTCAATTTGAGAGATTTTGATTTTGAAAAGATTCGAAAATCTGGGTTTTAGTGGTTCGGCCACTACTGGCCGATTTTTTAGATCTATTCGGCCAGACCCAACCGAAAATGCTCAAAAATTCGGTCACACCCGGCCGAACCTGCTTTAAATTTCGGCCATGACCAATCGAATCTTTCTCAAAAATTCAGCCACACCCAGCCGAACATTGCTCAAAATTTCGGTCACACCTGGCCGAACCTTGCTCCAAATTTCGGTCACCCATGGCCGAACCTTGCTCAATGTGATGTTAGTGTTTGATTTTGATATGATATGATATAAAATTGCTATGAGTTTGATTTTTTGATGTTTTATTTGCAGTTAAGTAAATTTTCTCAAGAAAACGTCCAACTGCTTCCCTTAGGAAGCAACAAGAAGCGGCACGTCAAGGGCAATCTTCACAGAACCTTGATGCTGAGCCAGTTGAGGATGCAAATGTTGATCCTCGTCAGTCGGTCTACAATGAGGCTCGTCAGTCGGTCTACAATGAGGAATCTCATTATATGGAAACCTCACATCAGATAGACCTTATTCCGGCTCAAAATTATAGTGACTCGGAAGATGAGAAAGATGAGGATGACTCCGAGGGAGGTGGGGATGAAACGTCTTATCCCGGTGGCCCGAGGTACAAAACATTACTCATTTCCTATGAAATCCATATTGCTAAATCCATTTGGGAGTGTAAAGATGATAGAATCCTAAAATGTATTAATCATATAGGAAAATTAAAAAATGGCAATTGAATTTGAATAAAGTGTCAGAGCCGGTTCAAAATACTCTCCTTAATTCCGGTCTCTTGTGCTTAGTTAATGGAAATGGAGCGTATGACAACGTAGATAAAACGTTGGTTAACGCTTTTGTTGAGCGATGGCATCCGGAAACTAATAGTTTTCATATGCCATTTGGGGAGATGACCATCACTTTAGAGGATGTGTCTTGTCTTACACTGCTTCCGGTAGTAGGTGTACCCTTATTTGAGAGTCCCGCTTATTCTAGTCAGCCACCTCTTAATAAAGTATGTGAGGTTTTGGGAGTGACAAAAAAAGTTGCTAAAGATGAAATTCCTGCCAAAGGGGCATTGGTCAATTTAGAATGGCTGAGATCGAAGTTCTTCCCTCATTTGTACTCCTCAGACCCCCGAAAAGCTGTCTGTGCTGCTAAGGCATATCTCTTATATTTATTGGAGTGCACAATTTCTCTGATAAGACCGGGACATGTGTCAACTCGAGCTATCTAGATTTTTTGAGAGATGATGGGGCAATTGAGAATTATGCTTGGGGAGCCGGAGCGTTAGCTTTTCTGTACCGGCAACTAGGAAAAGGATCTAGTTTCCTTCTTTCTCAGCCTCTAGGTATACAGAAGCAATTAAGAAGGTCATTTTGGTTGAAGTCACGCCCACAATCTCAAGCAAAGGTAAGTTGTACATATTTGTCTTGTAAGTGCAATCCATGAACAAGACGTATGAAAATGCCTTCATCAATTCAATGCTTTTCGGATGAGCAAAGAATATCTCCTTAATGACATTTTTATTCTCGCATTGCCGATATTCGAAGTGATAAGCATGATCGGTCAATTTAAACATGAGCTGTTTGATTTGAGAACGACCCGCATGCTCAGTTGCCCTGCTCTTCACTCGCGCATTATAAATAGTCCGTATTATGGACTTGTTTTTCGGAAATTTCTCTTTTAATCCATGTAAAATATCCTTCGGTCGACTATTTGCATGTGACAATTCTATCACGTACTCCTCCTCTGATTTCTGTAATCTATCGGCATAAGAGTTACCCAACATGGATTGGCAAATCGGATGATTGTGAAAGCCAAAACCACTTTTAATTGCCATTCACCATCAACCGTGACTTGTCTGGCGTTCAACTGAAACTTACAACCGCATTTCTTTGTTCCGCTCTCTCTATTTTTATTTTCCCCCAATATTTCAAGGTTGACAGATTCTTGAGAGGACAGAGAGATTGGTTTTTCCTTGTATGTCCCCCAGCGATCACAAACAAGCGTCATTCGAGGAGCGGAATTACGGCTCCCGTTATCCGACCGACCGACTACGATGAGAAACCCATGCTCTTCCCCCTTTTTACGCGCCCATTCAAACATTATTTTTCGGTCTCGAAAAAACAAGGGCATTGTGAATTCTGGGGTGTAGTCTCGCAAAACGCTTTCAAAATCAATCGAGACATAGTTGTTGTCATCCAGTGAATACTGCAACAATTCAATAAAATAATAAGGGAGGTGTAAGAAGAAAAACAAAGGTTCGGCCAGTGGTGGCCGAATATTTTTTGATGGTTCGGCTGGGTGTGGCCGAAATATTTTAAAAATTCGGCTGTTACTGACCGAAAAATAGCTCAGATTCGGCAAACCAGAGCCGAACAATTTCAAATTTACGGTCAGGTGTGGCCGAACCTGAACTGAATTTCGGTCACTATTGGCCGAATTTGAGCTATGAAACAGAAAAGACATTTTTAACAAATTTAAATGGTTAGAAAACTTACATTAACATTCGATGGTAGAGTATCCATGATGAGCCTGCTGAATCTCTTGTCTTGAAACAAATATGTATGGATTTTTTTTTGGGAGACAAATGATGGTGAGAGGAAGAGGAAGGAAAAGGAGGTAAATTTTTGGATGTAAAAAAATAATGAAGTGATTTAGTAAAAAGGTGAAAATTGACGAGGGAGGGAGGGGGTATACGGGTTTACTCAACAATTTTACGGGTTTATATAACATTAGTGATTGAGATAATGGATTTAGGGATAATATTGTCATTTCACTCGATGGCATTTTTGAAAATTTCAACTTACGGGTTTACTCAACAATTTTACGAGTTTATATAACAATTCTCTTATTTAAAAGGGAGGGGTTATTGTCATCACAAACAAATTGCTTTTTCACTACTCCCTCTTCCCTCTTCCCTCTTCCCTTTTTTCAATCTTAAAAGGCACAATATCCGTTCACTATTTAAAAATATACTCCCTCCGTCTCTCTCAAAAAGGACACAAATTGAGTTTGCACGAAAATTAATGAGAGCGTATAGCAGATTAAGTTTATAAGTATGAAAAGTAAGTTAACAGAGAAAATGAATTTTTTTTTTCTCAAATGATTTCATTTTAAAAATATAAATATCAAAATAACTCACATTTGAAACTATTTTCCAAAATGTCTCACTTTTTAGAACTCGCTACACGGTGTAGCGAGTTCAACATGTTACCGTTGAAACTCACTACACGGTGTAGCGAGTTTAGTTTAATTAGGGTTAATCAAGTCGACGTACAATTGGTAATTAGTCGAACCTAAATCGCTACACCATGGAGCGATTTCACTCGATATGAAACTCGCTACATGGTGTAGCGAGTTCTAAAAAACTAAACCTTCAGCAGCGGCCGCTTCGGTCTGAATCTGAAGAAAGAAAAAAAAACTATAAGAGTTCAAGTAAGGGAGAAGGGAGAAGAAGAAAAAGGTTGTCATTGCCATTGCCATTGCCATCATCAAATCCGTTTTTTATCATCTAATTTTGCCATTATTGTAAGTTTAAATCAAAGTTTATCATTTTTTATTGTTGAAATAGAGTATTTGATTTGATTTGGGTATATGCTTTGATTTTGATAATTGTTGAAATATGTTATATGTTTTGATGATTTTGCTTTGAATTGGATACTTGTTGAAATAGTATCAAAAATTAGGTTTTTGCTTTGATTTGTGTATATGCTTTATTTTCAGTTTGTATATATTGAAATAATTAGAATTTTCTTGAATATTAGTGTTATTATTGAACCCAATTGTTGGAACATGTGAACTCCATTTTTGATATATTTGAACTCAATAGTTGGTATATTTGAACTCCATTGTGGTATATTTGAAATTTTGGAATTTTGAACTCAATTTGTGACTCAATTTTGGAGAAATAGAAGTATTTGCTATTGATGTTTGAAATTCTCTCTCTCTATATATATGTATTTATTTGATATTGAAATTGGGTTTCTTTTGTTGTAACAGATGGATTCCTTCGTTGATCTCGGGCCTATCGATAACTCTGTTTTGACTGAACATGAAGGCCACAAAGATCGTTTTATTTGAGCCGGACAGCAGGTTGCTAGTCCGCTCTCATTTCGTCGTGGTGCCACATTGCCGGATAGACTAGCGCCGATGATTTTGTCGAGATTAGCCGAGTGTTGCTTTAATGGAGTTCATTACATAGGGAGAATTTAATATGATTATGGGTTGTTGGAGGCCTTGATCGAGAGATGGCGTCCGGAGACACATTCATTCCACCTCCCGGTTGGTGAGATGAAGATTACCCTAGAGGATATCGGCATGATTTCCGGGTTGCCGGTTGATGGGGATGATGTTACTGATGCTGTCATCCCAGTACGTCAAGACTGGCGGGTGGTATGTCACCAGCTTTTAGGGGCTGTCCCATCTCCTGAAGATAGGGATGGGAGTAGTCTAAAGCTCAGGTGGATTACGAGCCAGTTCCCACACTTCCATGACCTCACTAATGATACTCCTCAAGACATTGTGGATATGTACGTACGGGCAGATATCATGCTCGCATTGGGTTCTACGGTGATGCCTTATCATACGAACAACAAGGTTAAGTTGTATTATCTCCCTCTGCTTCAGGATGTTTCGAGGATCTGGATGTACAGTTGGGGAAGTGCGTCACTGGCTTTTCTATATCGAGAGATGTATAATGCGACAAACCCTCTGACGAGCCAGTGCGGTGGATTTCTCAACATTCTACAGGCATGTTTATCTCATTTTAATGTGCATTATTTTGTTGGTTATGTTGAGTTTTGGGGTTACAAACGCAGCAGAAGAACTTTATAAAACAACAAAACCCTAGCCTTGAATCTGTCTAGCATGAAGAGATGAAATCATATGAAATAGATTTTACATATCTTGTAGCGATTATGTTTGTTCAAAACGAATCTCCAAAATTCAACCTTTGAATTTGTTGCTGAATCTTCTATCTTCTCCTTGATCTTCCTTGTGATGATTTTATCCAAGCTTTAGGTGATAACGGAATCACCCTCTAATGGTAATCCACATGCGAACGAACCAAGAACTAGTCTTGTAGGATTGCTAGATGATCCTACGAATATTAAAACACATTTCAATAATCAATGGCTAAAATATGGAATTGATTTTGGGATTTCTTTGATTTTGATTCTCAATCAAAGATCAAAAACTTTAGTGCTTCATAAACTCTAAAAAATTATATATTTTTGAATGAGGAGAAGGTTTGTATTTAAACCAATTATAAATCCCTAACCCTTAGGGAGAAACCTAGTCCAAACCAAAAACCAATCCGCAAAGGAGAACGCGTACGGAAACTGAATTCGCCGTTGGCACGAGTCGTGCCTAAGGGTATGAGTCGTGCCTTTGCAAAATCAGTCGTTCCCACGAGTTGTACTTTATTTGGCAACCATTTTGATTGAAGAAACACGACTCGTGCCTGAGGGCACGCGTCGTCCCCAATCCCAGAATGCCCACTTATCACGAATTGCCTTAAACGCCGTCGTGCTGGTAAAATAGCAAGAGTCGTGATCCTTGTCACGAGTCGTGACCCAGGGCACGAGTTGTGCTTCTGGTCACGAGTCGTGACAATTCCCAAAATTCCAATTTTCATCCAATTTCAAATTCGTTCTTTGTGTGACCCTTTAGGAATTATATTTATGTTGGTAGTCAGTCGAAATATCGACCTCACAAGACATAAGTGGTTTCTAGCAAATCATTATATCCACTCAATTAATATAACATCAAAGCTTGATTCCTTGATAGATCAAATGTCACAATCCCTTTGTCCACGATCGATGTCAAATTGAACATGAGTCATGTTCCTCGTCAACTCATATTGTTCAATGCTTTCTCGATTACGAATATGTTGATAATTCAAGTGCATTTGATCTCTATCAAATCTCTTGAGTGTGGCCACACATTTCATCAACACTATTCATTGAGGGGCCCAAGCAAACATCTCTCTCAATGAGAGGGACAAATCTCATCTTGACTTATCATTTTTCCCTACAAGAATCCAATCGTGTCAACATAGCCCTTATTGCTATCCTATTAAAGATAGTGTTAGACTACATCATACACTATGTTCATCATGTGGAAGACGATGATAATCTCAGGTACAAAGGATTCAATGACACGACTATCATGAGATTTAATCATGACATATATGACTATAGACCATGTTATAAATCTCATCGATAGGTCATGTCCAGTACTTGTTCTCTAGCAAGTACCCATAAGTGTAATGTGCATCTTATGCATATAATCATCTTCATGATTATCCATTACCAACTTATACTAGTCATTCACAATAACTAGGGACGCAGGTTATTATAATAAACATGTAAACATATAATAAGCCAATAAACATGCTCCATAATAAATGATAAAGATGATTATATAGCGGTTTAAGTTATAAGTCAAACATAACTAAATGCCTAGGGCATTACACCAACAATCTCCCACTTGCACTAGGCTCCATCTATGTATCGTATACCTATGGACCTAACATGACCATCATGCTTTGCTTGTGCGAGGGGATTTGTAAGCGGATCCCCATTGTTATCATCGGTTGATACTAATTTGCATATCTTAACGTCTCCCCTATCAATGAACTCTCGAATGAGATGGAAACGTCTAAGTATGTGTTTGGATCGCTGATGTGACCTTGGTTCCTTTTCTTGCATAATGGCACCACTATTGTCACAATAAAGTTCCACCGGATTAGTGATACTTGGAACAACTTCCAGATCACTAATGAACTTTTTGATCCAAAATGCCTCCTTAGTTGCATCGGATGCCTCTATATATTCGTCCTCAGTTGTAGAATTGGCAATAGTACTCTGCTTGGAACTCTTCCAACATATCGCACCTCCGTTAAGCATAAACACAAATCCCGATCGGAAATCATCTTTGTCGGTTTGAAAGCTTACATCTGTGTAACCTCTTACAATAAGATCATCTTCCATCTCTACAAAGACCAAGAACGCATCCTTAGTCCTTCTTAAGTACTTAAGGATCGTCTTAATTGCCATATAATGGTTCTCACCAGGATCAGATTGGTATCGACTCGTCATGCTTAAAGCATACGAGACGTTGGGTCTAGTACAAATCATGGCGTACATGATAGATTCCATAGCCGAAGCGCATGGAATCTCATTCATCCTCTTTCGCTCACCGGTTGTCTTAGGACACTGAGTCTTGCTAAGAGTAACACCATGACCCATTGGCAAGTTGCCTCTCTTAGAATTTTTCATCTTGAATCTTCTAAGAACCTTGTCAATGTAAGTACTTTGACTCAAACCATTTATCTTTTTAGATATATCTCTATAGATCTTGATGCCAAGGATATAAGCGGCTTCACCCATATCTTTCATTGAGAAACATTTCCATAACCAAGATTTGACAGTCTGAAGCGCAGGAATGTCATTTCCAATGAGTAAGATACCGTCGACATACAATAATAGAAATAATACTACGCTCCCACAGAATTTCATGTATACACAAGGTTCATATTCGTTCTTGACAAAATCAAACTCTTTGATCTTTTCGTCAAAACGAAGATTCCAACTCCTAGAAGCTTGCTTCAATCCATATATGGATCTTTACAACTTGCACACTTTGTTAGAATTTCTTGGATCGATAAAACCTTCGGGTTGTGTCATATACACATCCTCAAGTAACTTCCCATTTAGGACAGTTGTTTTGACATCCATTTGTCATATCTCGTAGTCATAATACGCGACTATGGCAATTAAAATTCTAACAGACTTAAGCATTGCTATAGCCGAAAAAGTTTCATCATAGTCTACACCATGAATCTGCCAATATCCCTTTGCTACAAGCCTAGTCTTGTAAGTATGCACATTCCCATCCATGTCAGTCTTCTTCTTGAAGATCCACTTGCACCCTATGGTTTTTACATCTTCGGGTGGCTCAATCAAGTTCCAAACTTGATTATCCGACATGGATTGCAATTTGGATTTCATGGCTTCTAGCCATTTCTCTGAATCGGGAGTGGACATCGCCTCTTGATAGGAAGTAGGTTCGTCATTCTCAATGACTTCCACTTCATTACTTTCCAACACGAGAAATCCATATCTCTCGAGTGCGGATCGTAACCTATTCGATCTACGATGGACTTGTGGATCTTGAACCGGTTCCACAACTTCTTGTGGACTTGGTTCCGTCTCTACTATCGGTTCCATGTTATTTTCGGATTCTTGAACTTCTTCAAGATCAATTTTACTCTTACTAGTTCCTTTATTGAGAAACTGTTTCTCAAGAAAAGTACCATATTGAGCAACAAACACTTTGTTCTCATTGCGGTTGTAAAAGTAATACCCTTTGGTTTCCTTAGGGTAACCAACGAAAATAAACTTGTCAGATTTAGGTGCTAACTTATCAGAGACAAGTCTCTTTATATAAGCTTCGCAACCCCAAATCTTCATGAAAGACAAACTAGGTTTTCTTCTATGCCACGTCTCATGTGGGGTCTTAGGAGCCGATTTAGAAGGGACTCTGTTCAGTGTGAACGCAGCAGTCTCTAATGCATGTCCCCAAAAGAAAATAGGAAGGTCAACTTGACTCATCATCGAACGAACCATGTCTAACAAGGTTCTATTCCTCCTCTCGGACACACCATTCCATTGTGGTGTTCCGGGTGGAGTCAACTCTGAAACAATTCCACAGTTTTTGAGATGATTGTCAAACTCTTGGCTCAAATATTCACCACCACGATCGGATCGAAGTGCTTTAATAGTTTTGCCAAGTTGATTTTGTACTTCATTTTGAAATGTTCTAAACATCTCAAATGATTCACTTTTTTGAACTTTATCAGATAGACATAGCCATATCTAGATAAGTCATCGGTGAATGTAATGAAATACCGAAATTTTCCCCTAGCAATGTTGCTCATTGGTCCTGTTGGTCCCAAAGGAAGCAACAAGGGTGAAAATACAGCTAGAGGGGGGGGTGAATAGCTGTTTAAAATTTTTTGCCCTCTAATAAAAATTAAACTTCTTGCTTACAAAACCTCTTGCAGTGAATAAGAGACTGCAAGTGAAGATGTAAAATGCACAGCGGAATATTTAGAGTTACAAAGCGGTTTTGATAAAGGAAGTTTGTAAAGCGGTTTTAATAAAGTAGTTGGTACGTGCGGTTTACAAACAAGTGAGGTTTTGACACTGTTAACTCCAAACACTATTTCACAATAATGGATATCTAAATAAAGATCAAACAAAGACAAAGATAAATAATTAGTAAGCACAAGAAATATAATTGCAGAAAGTAAGAACACGCTATTTGGAGTGGTTCAATCGATAAACGATCTACGTCCACTACCAAGATGGTTAGTCTAGGATTTCTAAGAGAGATTTTATATTAAGTATTGTGAGATTACAAAGTACAATAAAATCTTTACTATGAAGAACAAATCCAAAACTATAACCGAGTGTATCTCAAGTGTTTAATCTATGTGATTAGAACAAATGAGGTGTGTGTGTGAGAACAAGATCAAGGCTCTTTAAATCGCGAGATGTAGAGCTCAATGATTCTTGAATGTGTTAAGGCTTGATTTAAGGGTGGGAATATTTCTTGAAGGTTGAAGATGAAGATTCAAAGGACTTAGAATTTACGGGCAAGCTTCAACTTCGTATGGAACACAAAGACTTTTTCAATTTTTCAAGCAATCTTGAATGGAGAAGATTGGGGTATTTATACCCAAGCATCCAAAATGTAGCCGTTGGACACTTGTTGAAGGACGGTACTTGATGCTTTCTTATTGGTCCACAAAGCAACCACTTTTGTCCTTTGGTTCAGTAGTTGCGAGATAAAGGCGATAATGCTCATTACCAAGCAATGAGGTTTGGACACCTGTCACCTTTTCAAGATCCTTGCAGATCTTCTCTGACAATGAATCACGTGACAAGATAAGGTGGTTGACATTGGATATTGCTGATGTGGATTACAATGGCAAAAGGTGGTTCACTTCAAGTCTCAATCATTGGGGCGGTTCTGAAGTACAAGCGGTTTGACAAGAGCGGTTGGTAACTCCAGTGAGGTTGCAAAGTGCGGTTGATGATGAGCTGCAAGGTGCGGTTCATCATAGGGCGGTTGCACTGGAGTAGTTCAAGGGTAGTTTCAAACAAAGGATTTCACCAGGCAAATGCTAAGGGCGATTTTGCTAGGGCGGTTGAATGGGTGGTTTGAAACTTCTGAACTGTAACTCTCAATTCCAATGAGTCTTGTGCCAGTCTTCAAGCCTAGATTTAACCTAATCTATAAAATGGACTTAACTAAAAATTGAAGTCTAAGCTTCATTACCTAGGGTCCTAAAGTCCTTAAAATAGACAGGAGGTTATGGTATCAATTAAATCTAATACAAAAATTGGAGTTATCAGATACTTAAGCAGTTAGCTCATCAATTAAGGTGTGAAAGGAGGAGTTCAAAGAATTGTACAAAGTGTGAACCTCCCCCTGAACTGCTGCGGTCTGAGTAGAGATAGCTTCAGTCATTGAATCAAGATTCACAGTCACTTGGATGGAGGATTTCAGCTCATTGACTGTGGCTTCAAGTTTGGTGGTGAATCCTAACTTGATATTTTCAAGGCGGTCATTGAATTCATCCTTGACTTCATTCAACTTGGCCATCAAGGGAGTTTGTTTTGATCTCCAGCTTCTCTTTGACATTATCAATTTCCAGGAGGACATTTGCTTCAACCGCATTCAAGGCGGTTTGAAAGTCTTAAGAAGTAGGCGGTTGGGAATTGACAGTTTTAAGGAATTCAGCTTGGAGGGAATCAAAGGCGGTTTTGGTGGAGGTTGCAAGCTGGGAAATCATTTCCTTGAGATCAGAATCTCCAAATGATTGAATTTGAATGACACCTTCAGATAACTCTTTCTTGAATCCTTCAAAGAAAGAATCAGCTGAGGATTTGACAATGTTTGCTAAGTCTTTCTCCCCCTTAATGGCATCAAGCCTCTGAGCAAAACTCTTGAGGGAGTTCCTATGATCAGCCATTTGAAGGGTTTGAGAGGCAATCAGATGGGATTGAGATTCAGCAAGCTTCTAAAGGGAGCGATTGGAAGCTTCAAGGGAGGCATTAGAAGCGGTTAGCTTGATAATGTGGCCTTGGTTAATGAGAAGTTGGGATTGAATAAGGTTAAGAGTGGAAAGGATTTGGGAGTAGTCAGTGGGTGGAGGAGCGGTTGAAGATGATGGAATATAAGTGAAGGCAGGAGGCGGTTCAGAATAGGTAGGAGGAGCGGTTTGAGGAATTTGTGACAGTAGGGTTTGGAAAATGCGTGAGGCAGGAACTGTATAAGGGGATGAGGTTTGAGTTGAGATGGGTAGAGTTGGTGGTAGTGTAGATGGGGCGGTTGGGATAGGGGCGGTTGGAAGTGGGGTAGTTGGAATAGAGGTAGTTGGAATTGGCGCGGTTGAGATTGGGGTGGTTGGGATTGGCGCGGTTGATAAAGGTGTAGATTGAGTGGGAGCGGTTGATGTAGGGGCGGTTTGGATAGGAATAGAAGTAGTAGGAGGATTTGAGGTGATTGGGTTGGAATGAGTTGAATGGGATTTTTGTGGGGAAGAGATAGGTGATTTAGAAGGGGATTTATGGGTGCGGTTTGATATATGAGGGGATGAATGGTGTGAGGGTGAATTTTGTGGTGAAGGAGTTGGAGTTCTAAGTCTAGAGGTTGAATGGGATGGGCCATCTGATGGCTTGGATGTCCATTCAGTGAAGGCTTTGGGATTTGAGGTGGCTTGATTTTGAGGAGTTTGAAATTCAGAAGGGGATGATGAATTTGAATTGGATTGGGAGGAGGATTTATCAAAGTAGGAGGAGGTTTCACGGGTATTTTGATGTTGGTTTTGGCAATATTGTGAAGGTAGTGTTTCTTTGGAGGGGTTGATTTCTTGGCCATTTGTTTGAACCTCCTCTTCTTGGGATTCTCCCCCTGAGTGGTTGCAGTTTTAGGAGGTGGAGAGGGAGAGAGCGGTTTGGGAGAAAGAGATTTGGAAGGAGAAATGTTTTGGTTAATGAATGGTGAAGAGGTCTGAGGTTGGAAAGGTGAGGTAGGAGGAGTTGGAGCAGGAGATTTGGTTGGAGAGGGAGGCGGTTGGGTTTGAGGAAGTGGTTGCGGTTGGGGTTGCGGTTCAGCTTGCGGTTGAGAAGTAGCAAGCGGTTCAGAAGTAGATGGCTTACCCTTGGCAACTTTCTTCAATGCTGCCCTTCTTTCCAACTTGTCAATTTTTGCTTTATAAAAAGCAACCTTATCTTCCTCTGTGAGATTGGCAGTAGCAGTCTTCACAGTTTTTGCCTTCTTGATAAGAGGGGCAATTCCAGCATCCTCTTCTTCTTCCTCATCATCTGGTTCATCTCTCAGAGTCATCTTCTCCTTAGCTTTAGCACTTGGACCAGCACCTGCGGTTTGAACACGCGGTTGAGAAGGTGCGGTCCTTGGCTTCTTGAATTGTGGCTCAAGGACAATGTTCTTCTTTCTTGAGACTTTCTTAATGGCTTTTCCAAGAGCAGTAACCGCGGTTGCAGGAGACATCTCAACATAGAATTCCTTGGGGTTTAGAGTATCAGCATCATACAGGAATTTGTACTGGGCATCTCCAAATGAGTATCTGAAGTTGTGACAAACCCTGGTTCCAAGGGAGTCTCCCTCACCCATTGGTACTGATAATTCAGGAGTTGAAAGTCTGAGATCCTCCAAGTGTTGATAGCTAGCAAACAACGCGGTTAGGAGCCTGCAGAATGGTCTCCACCTCTGATGCTCATTCTTGATCTTCGATTGGTAGGTATCAATAGAGCTAGCCATTTCTTTCATCAGGATCTTGGGCCAATTTAACTTTATCCCATTGTAAATGGCACATCAGTAAATCCATTGCTGAGAAGTGAAGTTGTTGTGGTTACCAGTTTTACCACACACAGACAACCCTACCAAATAGCCCAAGTGGCTCATCAATTCACCAAACTCTCTTCTTGCTTTCTTCTTGTAATAACCAGATAGAGAGGTCAGATTGACAGTTGACTGAGCGGTTGCATCCAATACTTCCTGATCAACCTCCATGGGGCACCCTGACACATGAAATCCATAAGTACTTCTAATATTCAGATGATCAACTAGATATATCGAAGCCTTCAACACTTGACCAACTGCATTTGATCTTGGTGCCATCTCGATAATTCTCTCGTCTCCTAGAACAGTGAGGAGTAAAATTGATCCACAAAGGAAGGAATGATATAAGATTGGCCTTTGTTGAAGAGAGGGAGGATTCCAGAGGTAGTGAGTCTTCTGATCATCTCTCTACCAAGAGCATCTCCTTGGAGCTCAGGCTCATTAATCTCATAGCCTGGAAGAAAAAATTTAGGATCCTACAAAATGAAACAAAGGTTTTAGATCCATAAAGTGATTCACAATACACAGGCGGTTTGGGCATCCATGCGGTTGGCAATTGATGCGGTTGAAAATGTTGAGAACTCCAAACCTCAAGTAAATTGTGAACACAACAAAACACTTAGAAAATATGTAAAAGATTATACTAGTACGTGGCATTGTAATCCAAGTTTATCTCACACTGCAAGCGGTGCTTAGAGAGGAAGGTTATGGTGTCCAAATTTATATACTAAGTAATATCTCAAACAAACTTAGCATGCGGTTTCAAAAGAATAACTTAAATAGCTAACAGGCATGCGGTTTGAAGTAACGTGCGGTTCATAGATAGCATGCGGTTCTATAGTGAACGCAGTTTGAAAAGAACATGCGGTTGAAATTAAGGAATGTTCATGAATACGGTTCCAAACAAACAAGGCAAGCGGTTGATATTTACAACAGTGCATAAAGATTTATTGAAAAAAATTTCTAAGTATAGAAACATATGTGAAAATCAAATGAACCAAAACATGTGACAATTTTAACAAGGCATATGAACAGTCATGTTGAAGACAATGATGAACACGAAGAACACTTAGAACACTAAGAACAGAGATTCAACAAAAGTTCATCAAAATCAACAAATAACATGTCAAAATGATCACATTGAGCAGTAGAGTAACAATATAACATTAAAAATTCATACTTTGCTCAGAATCACCATGAAAAAGCAAGAACACTCAAATGGGTTTTCGAATGACATAAACTTAAAATTCAAAATCAGTGTTCAAATCATTGATTGATCGTAAAATAAATTACATATAAAGAATCCATAAGCAAATCCGAGCAAAACCTAACTGAAATCATACAAAATGATCAACAGATAAAGCAGTTATGAACAAAAATGCTTTTAAGGGTTTCGAAGCTTTTGAAGGTCTAACAATGGCAGATTCATGAATGATTTGCAGAAATAAAAGAAGATGTAGTTAGAAGAACATACCATATCAGTGAATGGTGCTTTGGGAGCCATTGAAGATTCAAGAAATAAAGATGAAGTTTTGAAGATTTTTAGAGAGAGAGAGAGAGAGAGAAGATGAAGTTTGGTAGGAAAGTACACGGTGCAGAGAGTGAAAAGGTGAAATTGTAAGGGTTGGTAGTTATTTATAGGAACATTCTCAAGCAAAGGACAGTTGAAAGGACATTTTGATTTTCCCATAAAAGAAATCATTTCTCTGTTTGCACCCTTTCATCTTCTTCTCTTTTGCCAATGACGGCTGACAAGAGAGCTTTAAATGCTAATGTTCCCTTTGCATTAAATGCATTTAAATTTTGAAATAACGTGGGAAAACATTTGCAAAAATGCCCTTATGTCAAAATGTGGACTGAAATGAAAATAAAGAAACTTACCTTGGGTCCACGTGGCAGTGCGGTTGAAAAGGGTTTTAAACCGCATAACTTCTTTAAAGCAAAGAAAAATTAAAATTGATTTTGAAGATACCAAATGTTGAAGGCGGTTGAAGATGGAGCGGTCATAAGCAGCATGCGGTTGGGAACACGCGGTTGGCTGCAGAGGCGGTTGACCACTCATGCAGTTTGAATGAACGCGGTTCAACAATGGTGCGGTTGTGTGAATGTGGTGCCCAAATTTTGTTGGATTCACGCGAGTTTGAAGACATCCGGTTTAATTTGAAAAACGGAGTCGCCACGCCATTTTGATTACCTCAAAACTTTGAAAAAAAGGTTTTTACTTGGGTTCGGAGGTTAAGTTACCCCTTGGGAAGAACGTTTGGCGTTCACCCAAAGTGCCTTGCCGGAGCAAGTCTCCCAAGATTTCAGTAATCGTGCTTGCTTGCGTGCTTTCTTGTGTGCATGTGTTTGAGAAAAAAGGGGGGGAATGTCCCAAGTTGTCTTCCGGACGTACAAACCATTTGTTGGTTGTCGCTCGGGATTCCTTGGAATTTTATGTATTTGGGATTATGATCCCGTCCTCATCTTATGACTTGTGATCATCGCATTTTAACCTCGGGACCCTCGGGACTTGCGTGATCGAGAGAATGACTCTCTTTTGGTCAAAGATGAGGTTCTTTGGAAAAGGAGGGTCCTTAGCCCATCAATCCTACGCTTTAAGACGGTCGAGCTCGTATAGATGCTTCATACTCTTTCTTAAGCGATAATCGGAGATATAGGGTTCAAGGTGTCCCTTTCTAAAGACATATGGAACCTTTAATGGAAGGAACGATGTAAAGATAGGATCCTTTACACCGGTCCATTCCTAGGTTGGGGGAAAGGGGGAAATGCATGATGAAAAATGACACTTTAATGAAAAGATGACATTTTTGGGTTTGCAAATGATGCTTTTTTGATTGAAAGACATGATCTTTATGCAAGTGATGCGTAAAGATAGGATTTTTATGCAAGTGATGCATGAAAAAGGGTTTTGAATGCAAAAGATGCATTTTTATTGAAAAGATTAGATTTTTATATGCAAATGATGCATAAAGATGACATTTTTATTTAAAAATGGGGGTTTTAGGTGCAAAGGATGCACCTTTATAAAAAAGACTACATTTTTATGACAAATGAGGTCTTAATGCATGCAAAAGGGAAAGGGGGTGATAAAGATGTGATCTTTATGAATAAATGCCAAGTCCCAAGCAAGATATATGAATGCAATGAGCAAGTATATCAATTAAAAGCAAGGTTAGGGCGTGCGAGGTTACCAATTGCTTCCTTTGCTTCTTTGGTCGGAGCTAGGAGGAGAGGTTGGTCTTGGATCTTCAAGGAGGAGGGAGGGAGCTTCTTGGCCTTCTTCTTCACCTTCTTGAGCTTCCAGCAGTATTCTTCACGTATTTGGAGTGTTTGTGGGTGACTTGCTATGAATTGTGTGTGTTGAAATGGGTAGAGGAGGGCTCTATTTATAGGCAGTCTGGATAAGGCTAATGAAGCCGTGCGGCTAGGGACAGCGAGCTAATGCAGCCGTGCGGCATTATCCATTGCGACTCAAAGATTTCTAGAACCATGCAAGGTGGCAAATTCTAGAACCCTCTTCCTAATTAAGAAAAACGTGTTTCTTAATTAGGAAGGCTCCCTTCAGCCCTTAATTTAATTTGGGACTGCTCTGAACATTTCCGGAACACTAGGAAGGTCAGGGAATTACCGGGAAACTTACCGAAATTGCCGGGAAATTTAACCGGAAGGCATGAGCCAGATTTGGGTACTTACAGAAGCCCCTCGGCAACGTCACTTGCAAGGCGAGTGGGGTTGTCGATAGAAAAGGATCCGATCTGGCGAATGCCGAGACGGATTGGGTGACCAAGTTGGTTGAGTGGCTGGACCTTTCATGAAAGGCTACCTACGTATCCCGGAGGAATCAAGCCAGGTCGTAGTTCAGAATTAGGATCCGCTGGGGAAGGAAGAAGAGAAACTGGTCTCTTGCTGGGGAAATAGAAGAGAAAATGACCTAGGAGGTCAAGAAATTGATCCTACTGGGGATATGCTAGGAGTGACCAAGGTGGTCGGATATCTGAACCTCTATGAGGGGCTGCTTTATCACTGAGGAGTGACAAAGAAACAGGGTGACCAAAGTGGTCGAATGGCTGGACCTTTTATAAAAGGCTACCTACGTATCCCGGAGGAATCAAGCCTTGATCGTAGTTCAAGCATCACTAGATAGTTAGGAACGATGTCTAGGATTCTTGAGATTTTGACAATTAATGGAGGTCACCCGATTGACAATTACCTGGAGGATGTCACCTGATTGAAACTAGAGCTTACGTCACTGTCGAGTGGATAGAGGTAGCTAGAGTTTGGTGAACTTGAGCATACGTCTCAATCTCTTTCGAATCAGAGATATGGGTTGCCAAAGCTAGAATGATTTAAGCATACGTCTCAATCTCTTTCGAATCAGAGATATGGGTGATCAAGTTGGTCGAGTGGCTGGACCTTTTATGAAAGGCTACCTACGTATCCCGGATGGGAATCAAGCCATAATCGTAGTTCGGAAAAGATCCACAGGGGAATGGGGTGTCATATGTGACGAATTGGCCGAACCTACAGAAGGCTACCTACGTATCCCGAAGGAATCAAGCCAGGTCGTAGTTCGAGCTTTGACTGAATCGAAATGTTATTCTTCCAACTTGGAATAACGGAGATCGAAAGATAGAGCGAAATGTCATTCTTCCACCTTGGAATGACGGAGATCGCGAGAAAGATCGAAATGTCATTCTTCCACCTTGGAATGACGGAGATCGAAAGAAAGAGCGAAATGTCATTCTTCCACCTTGGAATGACGGAGATCGCGAGAAAGATCGAAATGTCATTCTTCCACCTTGGAATGACGGAGATCGAAAGAAAGAGCGAAATGTCATTCTTCCACCTTGGAATGACGGAGATCGCGAGAGAGATCGAAATTTTGTAAAGAAGTAAGAAGGACTCGGTGATTTTTGTAAAGAAAGTGGGATGTACCCGATAATTTTGTAAAGAAACGGGGCGTACCCTGATAATTTTTATAAAGAAACGGAACGTACCCTAATCATTTGAAAATAGAATTGAAAATGCCAATGGCAAACAAAATGAGCCACAGGGGTAAATTTGTAAAATAGGCTACAGGGCATTACGTCACTATCGAGGAGATAGGGGTAACAGAAGTTTGTAAAAACTTGAGCGTACTTCTCAATCTCTTTCGAATAAGAGATATGGGTATCTAAAGTTTGGAAAACAATTGAGCATACTTCTCAATCTCTTTCGAATCAGAGATATGGGTATCTAAAGTTTGGAAAACTTGAGCATACTTCTCAATCTCTTTCGAATCAGAGATATGGGTATCTAAAGTTTGGAAAACTTGAGCATACTTCTCAATCTCTTTCGAATCGAGAGATATGGGTATCTAAAGTTTGGAAAACTTGAGCATACTTCTCAATCTCTTCGAATCGTAGATACGGGTATCTAAAGTTTGGAAAACTTGAGCATACTTCTCAATCTCTTTCGAATCAGAGATATGGGTATCTAAAGTTTGGAAAACTTGAGCATACTTCTCAATCTCTTTCGAATCAGAGATATGGGTATCTAAAGTTTGGAAAACTTGAGCATACTTCTCAATCTCTTTCGAATCAGAGATATGGGTATCTAAAGTTTGGAAAACTTGAGCATACTTCTCAATCTCTTTCGAATCAGAGATATGGGTATCTAAAGTTTGGAAAAGCTTGAGCATACTTCACTCTCTAAAGTTTGGAAAAACAGCATACTTCTCAATCTCTTTCGAATCAGAGATATGGGTATCTAAAGTTTGGAAAAACTTGAGCATACTTCACTATTCGTGATAGAGGTAGCTAAAGTTTGGATTTTGACAATCAGAAAGCTATGGTCTTGGCGTTATCTCATTATAAAGGGAATAACGGAGGCGCTTTTTTTTTGGGAGAAAATGTTATCATTAGCAATTGGCACGTTACTTGAGCTTAGGGGTGATTTTTTTTCTTGGAAACATGGTAGGGACTGGGTCTGGATGTACATATGGAATGTGTTTGAAAATTGTTTAAGACGGGTTTCAAGCAGGTGGGGTTGTATCCCTTGGGTGCATCGAACCGTTATTCCGAGATGTTGTCAACGTGGACTAGAATTCCTTCTTGACCGAGACTCGGGTTTAAACCTCGGGTCTTGATTAAGGTCCTTTTCTTAAACTCGGCGCTTGAAGCCGATGCCGATGTGCTTTTATAACCAAAGCGGATGTCAAGTGACCAAACCTCTCTTCTAGGGATGGGTGTGACTTATTGGAGCCCCGGTCTGAGGAAAAACTTTCTGCAAAGCCCCATGTCTTACTAAAGCAAGGAAAGATCCTTTCATTTGGCAAAGCCCCGGTTGAATGAACTGAGTAGGCGAAGTGACTTGGCGAAGCCCCGATCTCGTGACCTAGCAAAAATCCCAATCTGATTGGTACTGCGAACGTGATCCTGGGGTTAATCTGACCAAGACTGAATCCATCTAGGGACCTAGTGAAGAACTCGATGCGAACCCCAAAAAATGGCTAAAGAATCCCCAGTTTAAAGGAATGACTTGGCAAAGACCCAACTTTGAAGAGTTCCAAGGCAGCCCTAATGCGAATTGTAGCAGAAGAGGGAAAACCTATCCTTTTTTTCTCTTTTTTTTATTTTTTTATTTAGTCAATCAGTCAACCTTAAGAAGATGTGAAAGAAAAGATTTTAGAAATGTATACATGCAGGGGCATATCTTTTTCGAAAGGTGGGAATAAATCTCGATTTTGTGTTATTTTGATGGCCTTATTCGATGTAGGCACAAAAACTCGCTTTGGGTTTGACTCTTTTGAGAGAGTATAAGCGTAGAAAGGTTGGTAAAAGTGTATGGAAGCCCCTGCTGACAGAAAATCAGTGTTTAGCACTATTTTTCCTAAGATGTAGAAAAGGAAGACTTGTCAAGACATCTGAAAACTTGTTTTATTTACAATGATCACAAGATTGCTTAAAAACCCTTTGTTAATGTTCGGGTTATTCAACCACTAATATCGATATGAAAAAACATTCTTATTAATCATGAGGAGAAAGTCAACCAATGTCGTGGATCAAGGTTGGCTGGTGTGAAAGAAAAGTTTGTGTATAGGGAGGTCATTGATGAGACCGGGTTTTCTGGAATCTGACTGTGTCTTATGGGAGAGGTCATTTGATGAGACCGGGTTTTCAGGAATTTGGATATGTTTATGACCGGACCATTGCTGGTTGCCTACGTTCCCCTCGTTGTGAGGAGCTCAGGTCGCCGTAGTTCGGCCTTGGCCGGACTGTGTTTGGCTTTGGGAAATGGGATTTGTGGTTCCTTTTAGTGAAAAGGCTCGGATGAAAAGATTGGATGGTGAGGCTTGGGCCTCGGGATGATTCCTTGACCAAGTCATTTTTGGACGGCTGCTTCAATTGCTTCCTCTTTCATTGGGGGAGAAAGGATGAAATGCTTCTGACTTTGCTTCGACCGCCCGATCGACAACTTTCATTCTCTGAGCTTTGATCTTGCCTTTCCGTCAAGCTTTTTAATGGGCGGTGCTGGGTCCTTGGCCCCTTCTTTTTTTTTTTTTTTTTATATATGTGCAACCTGTTTTTGCCTAGGCTTGCCCCCTTTTTGGGATTTTCGGCCTAGTGGGTATTACTCTTTTTGCACTAAGATTTTTTTTTATATATGTGCAACCCTGTTTTTTGCCTAGACTCCGCTCTTTTCTCGGGATTTTCAAATTTAGCCGGGTATTACTCTTTTTGCACTAAGATTTTTTTTTTTTTTTTTTATATATGTGCAACCCGTTTTTTGCCTAGACTGCCCTTTTCTGGGATTTTCAGCCTAGCTGGGTATTACTCTTTTTGCACTACACATTTTTTTATTTTCTAAAGCATCCGAGGACCAAGGCGAGCCCCTGCTTGAACATTCTTGATATCCTTGAGGTTGTTGCCGACACGGGGTCAATCTTTTGAAGGTGAGTGGCCTTTGCGTCCCTTGATGATGCCGCCGTTGTTGACTTGGTCAAGGTGATGGGGAGGACATGGTTTGGGAAAGTGTATGGCTTTGATGAAGGCCTTTTGCGGGGTGAGGAAAGTCTATGGCTTGATGGCATTAGTTGACTTTCTCACACCGATTAATCAAAATGTTAATTAGTTCGAGAGATTATTTGTTGAGCAATGCAAGTGATCATATAAAATAAAACCATTTCATTAAATGTAATGTAGGTGTGCAAATAATGTCTTAAGTCTAGCAAGAAAAGAAGAAGACTTTTTATAGAAAATTGAAGATTTATTACAATGTCCGTAGAGGACCTGATTGAAAGGGAAAAAGTACTAGAACCTACGAAGGTCGACTGAGAGACTATTTTTTCTTTTCTTTTCTTTTTTTTTCTTTCTTTTTTTTTTTTTTTTTTTTTAAGGATAGGTATACCCTAGTCTAGCTACTCTTCACTGGTTGGACTGTCAGGGAGCTTGAGCTTTCCTTCGTAGATCAGCCACTGAATTTCTTTCTTCAGACCCACACACTTGTCTGTCACATGCCCAAAATGCTTGTGGTACTCGCAGAACTTGGTCCTGTCAACTCTACTGGGGTTTCTTGGCTTATAATTCTCGAGAGGTGTGAGAAGGCCTCGTTTCATCAAATCATCGAAAACTTTGCTCATGGGATCCCAAAATTATCAGGTTGACGTTTCTGACCTTCCACTTCCCGAATTGACCTCTTACCATAGCTTTCTGTTTTTGGCCCATGGAGGTTCTCGAGCTTCCCATTTTCTATCAACTTCGGATCTCATACCTCAAATAGGTGCAATCATCGGTGTCGTGTCCAGGTATTGATGGAAAAGACAATGCTTAGACTCATCCACCGAGCATTGTGGTTCTGGGCTTCCAATTTTCCAATGGCTTTATCGGCTTTTCTTTCATCAGTTTTCCGACATCTTGCTTAAAGGCATCTCCGCATTGTCAAAATGAAGGGAGCGGGGTTTTCGGGAGACATTCTTTGTTCTCCGGGCTTGGATTTCCATTGTCCAGTTGGTTCCACTTTGTTGGATTTGGGTGAAGGAAGCTACGACACCCTTTCCTTTGTGAGGAAGCTGGTCTTGGCGAGGTCTGAGTTCTTTGCTTAGTGCTTGATGGCATTGGGTTATGCTTGGTGGAGTCATTTCCTTGCACAGTTCAACATCTTGGGTCAATGGAGTATTGATGCTCATCATGAGGTCAAGCTTCTCTTGTATTTGTTTCACTTGCTCCATCGGTATTGCCACATGGGGGTTAACGGGGACTCTCGCAGGACTTGTATCGGCGAGAGGGAGCCATAGTAGCAACCGGTGGCCAGCGACGGCTGAATTCATTAAGTGCAGTAGGTGACAGTGAAAACTTGGATCATCCTTTGGCAACTCATGATCGCATTCGGGCGGGTATAGGGGTTTGAGAACATAGCCACATATCTCGGGCCGATTATGTGAAGGCTGGAGTATAGGGCGGTATTCTTGAGCGAGAGACAGTGGGGTAAAGCCCAATCCGTTACGAGGAGCCGAGGGGATGGAGCCACGATGAGTTGGGATGTTAGAAAGGGCCGAGGAGAAGTGATCCTTGGCAAGGATCATATGTGGATGGAGGAAGGTATTGGTTATAGGTCGGGGGAAGTGAGATGGCTACTACGGAGTCTCATCTTCGACCACTACCGAGAACCAGTTGGAGTCAGCATTACTTGAACTCCATTGCGGCGAAGAGCACCGATGAGCAATGATACAGCTGCTCTTCATGAACCTTCTGGGCATTTTCCAAAGCCGGGACTAACTCTTCCTTCCTAAACATCGATTTCTGCACCCTCACTTTGTTTTTGTCCAAATACGCCATTCGACTCTACGAGGCGATGGTATGCGAACCTAAGGTTTTCTGAAAAGCCGCTGACCCAGTATTCTAGCCCACTTCTTTCTCGCTGCGGGAAAGGGATAGGCAAGGTTTAGACTAGGGGGTAGGCAAGATTTAGACTCGGGGTAAACAAGGTTTAGACTCAGAGATGGGTGAGGTTTAGACTCGAAGGTGGATAAGGTTTAGACTCGGGGTAAGCAAGGTTTAGACTCGGAGATGGGTGAGGTTTAGACTCGGGGGCAAGTGTTTAGGCTGAAAGCTCAAGTAACATGCACTTATCGCTTAACTTTTGCTTAAAACACATTTTCTCCTAATCCTAATTGATCGGAAAAGATGAGACCTTGAAAAGACAAGATCGAAAATCGAAGATCGGACCGAAAAGGTCTCGATTAGGGATTTGACCATAAATGTCAGGATAGGAAAATAGGAAATCGGACCGAGGAGGTCTCGATTAGGGATTTGACCATGAAAGGTCAGGATAGGAAATCGGACCGAGGGGGTATCGATTAGGGATTTGACCATGAAAGGTCGGGATAGGAAATCGGACCGAGGAGGTCTCGATTAGGGATTTCAGAGACAGGATCATGCAATTATGATTACATTAATTGTTCAAGTTTACTTAAACCAATGTCTTTTATTTATTTCTATTTGGTTGGAAAAGGGAGTTTGCCCTTCTTTTTCGCAACTACTCTAGATCCTGGATCAGTGGGTTCCGTCACTACGTCTATAAGCCCCTCGTATTCCACATGTATTTCGACCTCCCGGGGTGGACGGCCCGGGCGAGTGTCCTATAGGGCACGCGGATCCCACCGACCGAGAGTAAGAAACGCTCCTAACGGGTCTAGCGGGTCATAGGACCTTTTAACGCACGAGCGATGCGGATTATAGTCAAGGCAATACCGGGGAAAGTCTCGTCTTTACGCCTTGATTGGATTTTAGCGAGAATTTCGCTTGAGCGAATGACGTTTTGACTTTCGGTAATGTCCGAGAATATAATAGGCATGGGTCGGGCGGCAAAAGCCGGATGACACGGTGTCACATTGAACTTCGTTGCATACGCCGGGCGTGAGTTAGAATCGAAGTCAATGCGGGTCAAGATCTTGCCAATTTTTCCTTGTCGGAATTTTAGCAGAGCTTCGCTTGAGCGAAAGATCTTTTGATTTGTTGGCAAAGACTCGGTCTTGACTCTTACGCATTCCGTGCGAGTCAAGGTCAATAGTCAATGTTGGAGTTGAGATCTCGCCAATTTTTCCTTGTCGGAATTTTGGCGAGTTCTTCTTCCGTTATGAACTAAGGTTTGACCTTTACGAGGGTATGCAAGCCAGGCTATATGACACGGACTAGACCAAAAACCAACCAAAAGTCACGGTTTTTTGAAACGTGTGACACGGACTGTGCATTGGTCGACACCGTTTGCCATGGGGAGGTTGGGATGATTCCGTGCGCGCCGGGAGCATCGTAAGGCTGTCCGTGATTGCACTGGAACCACCCTCGGGTTTGAAGGACGTGCGTGCAAAGTGTACAGGATATATCAGGTGCGCGTAGTGTGCGGTCTCCTAAAAATGTTCCTTTTGAGTTAAAACAGAGATTTTCGAAATGTGTTTTAAAGGAATGATTTTCGGGACGGGGAGAATGCAACACGTAAGCACGTAAATTTTACGGAGTCCCAGTCGATCATGGAGCCGAGTAGCCCCAGTGCTAGGGCTGCCGGATTAACCATGATTTTTCTGGTGGAATTGCCAGAGGTCGCCCGGTCGAGAATCTCATGAGGATTGAGCCGTACGACTGCATGGATCAATTTTCCAGGTTCCACTCCTTTTGCTATTTTTCGGGTTGTTTCCCGTTCAAAGTATGCACAGATTCCAAGATGCAAATGATGCAATGCATGGTAAAGAAAGCAAGCATGATTAATGAAATCGGCGATGGGAGTCTAACCCGCTCAAAGGGAAAAGCTTTCTTTTATTTTTCAAAATTTTTTTTTTTGGAAAAGGGATGCGAGTACGTGGATTGTTAAACCACCGGTTATCCCAACTCCCACATCAGGGAGTGTACAGGAAGGGTAAGTGGTTTCCACCTATATACCGAGTATCGATTTTTTTGTTTTGAAAATAAAAGCTTTTCTCCTTTGGGTTTTCCCCAGCGGAGTCGCCAAACTGTGAATGTGGTGCCCAAATTTTGTTGGATTCACGCGAGTTTGAAGACATCCGGTTTAATTTGAAAAACGGAGTCGCCACGCCATTTTGATTACCTCAAAACTTTGAAAAAAAGGTTTTTACTTGGGTTCGGAGGTTAAGTTACCCCTTGGGAAGAACGTTTGGCGTTCACCCAAAGTGCCTTGCCGGAGCAAGTCTCCCAAGATTTCATTAATCGTGCTTGCTTGCGTGCTTTCTTGTGTGCATGTGTTTGAGAAAAAGGGGGGGAATGTCCCAAGTTGTCTTCCGGACGTACAAACCATTTGTTGGTTGTCGCTCGGGATTCCTTGGAATTTTATGTATTTGGGATTATGATCCCGTCCTCATCTTATGACTTGTGATCATCGCATTTTAACCTCGGGACCCTCGGGACTTGCGTGATCGAGAGAATGACTCTCTTTTGGTCAAAGATGAGGTTCTTTAGAAAAGGAGGGTCCTTAGCCCATCAATCCTACGCTTTAAGACGGTCGAGCTCGTATAGATGCTTCATACTCTTTCTTAAGCGATAATCGGAGATATAGGGTTCAAGGTGTCCCTTTCTAAAGACATATGGAACCTTTAATGGAAGGAACGATGTAAAGATAGGATCCTTTACACCGGTCCATTCCTAGGTTGGGGATAGGGGAAATGCATGATGAAAAATGACTCTTTAATGAAAAGATGACATTTTGGGTTTGCAAATGATGCTTTTTTGATTGAAAGACATGATCTTTATGCAAGTGATGCGTAAAGATAGGATTTTTATGCAAGTGATGCATGAAAAAGGGTTTTGAATGCAAAAGATGCATTTTTATTGAAAAGATTAGATATTTATATGCAAATGATGCATAAAGATGACATTTTTATTTAAAAATGGGGGTTTTAGGTGCAAAGGATGCACCTTTATAAAAAAGACTACATTTTTATGACAAATGAGGTCTTAATGCATGCAAAAGGGAAAGGGGGTGATAAAGATGTGATCTTTATGAATAAATGCCAAGTCCCAAGCAAGATATATGAATGCAATGAGCAAGTATATCAATTAAAAGCAAGGTTAGGGCGTGCGAGGTTACCAATTGCTTCCTTTGCTTCTTTGGTCGGAGCTAGGAGGAGAGGTTGGTCTCGGATCTTCAAGGAGGAGGGAGGGAGCTTCTTGGCCTTCTTCTTCACCTTCTTGAGCTTCCCGGCTGATATTCTTCACGTATTTGGAGTGTTTGTGGGTGACTTGCTATGAATTGTGTGTGTTGAAATGGGTAGAGGAGGGCTCTATTTATAGGAAGTACGGATAAGGCTAATGAAGCCGTGCGGCTAGGGGACGAGCTAATGCAGCCGTGCGGCATTATCCATTGTGACTCAGCATTTCTAGAACCATGCAAGGTGGCAAATTCTAGAACCCTCTTCCTAATTAAGAAAAACGTGTTTCTTAATTAGGAAGGCTCCCTTCAGCCCTTAATTTAATTTGGGACTGTTCCAGAACATTTCCGGAACACTAGGAAGGTCCGGGGAATTACCGGGAAACTTACCGAAATTGCCGGGAAATTTAACCGGAAGGCATGAGCCAGATTTGGGTACTTACAGGTTGAAATTTTCAATGAGAAATACAACCTAAACTCAACACACAAGTTAGTCAATAAAAGGAATGGACTTATTTAAGTTCAAGCATACCCATTTCTCCTCTGAGGAAGGAAAATCTCTTGGAGTCAAGAGCCTTGGTGAGGATGTCAGCAATCTGATTATCTGTCCCCACATACTCTAAATGGATATTCCTCTTCTTCACATGGTCTTTGAGGAAATGATACTTGATATCAATATGCTTGGTCTTGGAATGCATGACAGGGTTGTTGGAGACTGAAATAGTTGAAGTGTTGTCACACAAGATGGGGCAATTCCCTTCATGGATTCCATAGTCCACCAACTGCTGCTTCATCCAAAGGATTTGACAGCAACAACTACCAGCAGCAATATACTCGGCCTCTGTGGTAGACACTGAAACCGAAGCTTGCTTCTTGCGGCCCAAGCAACTAGTCTATTTCCAAGGAAATGACAAGTACCACTAGTGCTTTTCTGTCAATAGTGCAAGCATAATCTGCATCTGAATAACCTACAAGATCGAAGTTCGAATCTTTGGAATACCAAAGTCCAAGGTTAGTGGTTCCAGATAAATAGCGGATTATACGCTTGACTGCAATAAGATGTGCTTCTCTAGGGTCTGCTTGGTAGCGAGCACATACACAGACACTAAACATGATATCGGGCCTACTAGCAGTTAAGTAAAGTAATGAGCCGATCATACCTCGATATAAAGTTTGATCAACTTTCTTACCTTTGAGATCCTTATCTAGCTTATTGCCGATGGCCATAGGCGTATCATATGCTTTAGCATTTTCTAATCCAAACTTCTTTATCAACTTCTTAGTGTATTTGGCTTGGCTGAGGAAAATACCTTCTTCACATTGCTTGATTTGAAGCCCGAGGAAGAATGTTAATTCTCCCATCATGCTCATCTCAAACTTGCTTTTCATTAGCTTCTCGAAACGCTTGCAAAGTAACTCATTAGTAGAACCAAAAATAATATCATCGACATATATTTGAACAAGTAAAGTATGCTCATTATATTTGGCAATAAAAAGAGTTGTATCAATTTTACCACGTTTAAATCCTTTTTCTAGTAAAAATTTAGAAAGAGTCTCATACCATGCCCTTGGAGCTTGCTTAAGTCCATACAAAGCTTTCTGGAGTTTGTAGACATGATTGGGAAATTTGGAGTCTTCAAATCCAGGCGGTTGGGCAACATACACGGTCTCTTGCAGTTCGCCGTTGAGAAAAGCACTCTTTACGTCCATTTGATATAACTTGAAATGCTTGAAAGAGGCGTAGGCTAAGAAAATTCTGATAGCTTCCAATCTTGCAACTGGAGCGAAGGTTTCGTCATAATCAATTCCTTCTTCTTGCCTATATCCTTGTGCAACTAACCTTGCTTTATTCCTAGTGATGCTTCCATTCTCATCCATCTTATTCCTAAATACCCACTTGGTTCCTATCACTCCTTGATCCACGAGGTCAGGCACCAAAGTCCAGACTTTGCATCTTTCAAACTGGTTGAGTTCTTCTTGCATAGCAACAACCCAACTGGAATCTTGGAGTGCTTCATCAATCTTCTTGGGTTCAACTTGAGATAAAAGAGAAGTATGCTCGTCATAATTCGATCTCCTTGTTTGAACACCGGAAAATAGATCACCAATCACATTTGTGAAGGGTGGCTCGCGACTTCACGAACCTCCAGGGGTAAGTCCGGTTGGGCGAGGTTTCTTGAAGATCTTCAATTGGAACATCGTTAGATCCTTCGCGCGAAGTCATGGAAGATAAGTTGACGAAGAGGTTCTACAAGGTTTGGATAGGGGAATTTTCAACTTCTTCTTCCCTCGGGAGTTGCATCTGGAGTGGGAACTTCAGGTGCGGTTTGAAAGGTGCGGTTTGAGGGAAGGTCAGTTGAGGGTGCTGGATTTTGAGGTTGAGGTTCAGGTGCGGTTTGAGATGGTTCACCTGGTTCATTATGCTCAACAAAATCATCAGCAACATTTGGAGCCAAATGTGGCTCAAGGAGAGAATGCTCATCAAAAGTAACATGGACAGACTCTACTATTTTTAAACTGGTTTTATTGAAAACACGAAAAGCTTTAGAATGTTTAGCATACCCAACAAAAATACATTCGTCGGCCTTAGCTCCGAATTTACCTCTATTTTCTCTTCCGTTGTAGAGGACAAAACATTTGCAGCCAAAGATCTTGAAGAATGCAATGTTGGGGGTTCTTCCTCGCCAAAGCTCATAGGGAGTCTTGTTATAGGTTTTGTTAATGAGGGAGCGGTTCTGAGTGAAGCATGCGGTATTGATTGCTTCAGCCCAAAAATACTGAGGTAGCTTCGCTTCAGATATCATTGTCTTTCCAGCCTCAATCAACGTCCTATTCTTCCTTTCCACAACCCCATTTTTTTGTGGAACACCAGCTGTAGAAAAATTGTGATCAATCCCATGGTCATCACAATACTGAGCAACACCGTTGTTCTTAAATTCTTTTCCATTATCTGATCGAACACTAACGATGTCGTCTTCTTTTTGAGTTTGGAGCCGTCTGAAAAGTGCGGTGAGAATTTCATAACAATCATCTTTGGAAATCATCATCTCAACCCATGTATATCTTGAATAATCATCCACCACCACTAAGGTATATCTATTTCCTCCAATGCTGGCAGTGGTTACGGGTCCAAACAAATCTATGTGAAGCAGTTGTAAGCATCTTGAAGTTGAAGGAGCGGTCTTGCTGGTGAAAGACGACGCGGACTGCTTACCAAGCTGGCATGCACTGCATTTCTCAGGATGGTGGTCAGCCACTTTGGGTAAACCACGAACGAGGTTTTCCCTACCAATCTTTGCAAGATACTTGAAGTTCAAGTGGCTCAACCTCTTGTGCCATAGCCAACTATTTTCGCTCACATTCTTAGCTACAAAACAGAGATTAGTAATACTACATGCAGAATTTAGATCAATAATGTAAATGTTACTCTTACGAATCCCTGTGAGTAGAGTGACGCCGGAAATGCTATCTTTGATGAAGCAATTTGATGACGTGAAGTTGCAAAGCATTCCTTTGTCGCAAAATTGAGAAATTGAAAGGAGGTTGTGCTTGAGTCCATCGACAAGAGAAACCTTCTCAATAGTTAGATTTCCTCTCCTTATAACACCATATCATATGGTCTTTCCTTTGTTGTTGTCACCAAAGGTTACAGACGGACCACTTGCTTTAACGACATCTTCAAGTAATGATCTATCTCCAGTCATATGTCTTGGCAGCCCTTTGTCAAGATACCATTCATTATCCTTGGAGTGACCGGCCATGAAGCGAGAGGACTGAAATGTAAACATTAAGAACGAGGTCCCCCTTTATTCCTTGGGTCCTGAAGTTAGCAACCCTTACGACCCACACACGCTTGTGAAGGAGGTTTACTCTTCATGGCATTGGATGTGAACCGCAAAAGGCATTCTGCAGCCTTGTGACCTAAACCATCACACACAGAACATTTATAATAGCTACAAGCTTCATGAGGTTTTACTAACTCCTTACTCTTCTTAGGAGTTGCATGCGGTTTGGGACAAGGAAGCGGTTTTGGAGGAGCAGTTCCAGCTAAGAGTCCAGCTGAGATAAAGGGAACAGGCTTTGGTTTGACCACATATTTCACGGGAACGCTATTCACGCTTTTGAGGGCGGGAGGAGCGGTTGAAGAAGATGCGCGGTCGGACACTGGTTAGCGACACCACCTTTTCCACCAGAGCGGTTGGAGCGGTATGCGACCAATTCCATAAGCCATTTCCTCTTGTTTGCTTCCACGAGAATCCTTAGGTTTCAACACAGAATTCTTTCCATATTGCTTTCCTTTAGGGTAGACATAATTTATTTGTCGTCCTTTACCCTTTCCTTTAGCATGCTTCCCCTTAGGAATTTCTTTAGTTAGTTCCAAAATTTCCTCATCCTTTTCACTCGAGGATGCACACTTCTCCTCTTCCTCAGATCCAAAACCTAGGCCTTCCTTAATTCCAGGAACTTGGGAGTCCATGATTTTATCCTTGGTGGATTGAGACTTGAGCCACGAATCAATAATCTTTTGGAGATCGTTGATTTGGGTTACCAAGTCATCATTCAGGAGTTTAAGTGTAGCAACCTTAGTTTCAAGGATGCGGTTACGATCGACAAGAGGAGACATACTTCGATTTGGTCCTTAAGATTTGAAATTTCGGACCTGCATCACAGTTTTCTCCGTCTTGTATGGATTAAGTTCATCATGAGCTAAGCTTAAGGCTTTCTTAAGATTAGAGAATTGATGGATCACCATTTCGGCTTCCTTGAACATCCTTTCATGTTCCATGGGAGAAACCTCTTCCACCACCTTTTTCAAAATTTTCTTTGGAATAGCTTTTGAAGGTGGAGGCAGTTTTAGATGAGAAAATGGGACGTGAATACGAACAATTTCCTATCTTTATGCTAGGGTAAGTTTAATATCATCATCCAATTTATAATTTGGATGTTTTGCAAAAACCTCCTTTTCTTCCATATCGGGCAACTCAAATGATTGAATCGAGTCATCGAAGCTTCGCAATTAAGCGAGAGGTTAACCTCTTCGGTTTCACCGTCACTTCCATCCTCGGAATCTGTTTCAATCCAAGTTGCTAATTCCTTGGAATTCTCTTCCTCCTCGGCAACCATTCCCTTACGATGAGAAAATTTCGAAGGAAAAGTTTTCTTTTCATGTATTCATATTTAGGTTGTGGACACTCGGAAGCAAAGTGGCCGGGTTTCCTACGGTTGTAGCAAACCAAGTCACTCTTCTTCTTTGTATCTGTGACCCTAGAAAATGTTGCAGGAGGTTTACCTTTTGAAAATGATTTTGTGAGAGGTTTTGAAGATTTTCTAAATTTTTGGAATCTTTTCACAAACATGGCAAAATCATCATCATTCATCTCGATGAGTGATGAGGTTGATATGGAAGGATCAGTGGTTTGATTGGATGTGGATGGTTTCTCTTCATGTTCCACTACAGACATAGAAAGCGATTTGGTTTTCCCTTCTATCTCTTCAATATGATTTAATTTAAGTTCATAGACTCTAAGATTGGCATACAAGTTACTTAACGACCAAGTACCCAATACTTTGGAGTCTTCTAGAGAGGTAGCCTTATTTACCCATCTAGAACCTAAAGCAGATAGGAAAGTCACATTGATTTCCTTATCGGTTAAAGTTTTACCAAGAGATCTACAAGCATTAACTACCTCAACATAGCGATCGTAGGTTTGACGCAAGGTTTCGTTGGATTTTCTGTTGAAGTTGTTGTAGGATCTTTAAACAGTGTATAATTTGTTTTCTTTGCACTCTTCGTCACCTTCGAGGTAGCTCTCTATGGCATCCCACATCTGCTTTGCGGTTTTGAGGTATATCACTTTCTGTAGAGTTGATACGGGGAGGGTTCCAGAAATAATGAACCTCGCCTTGCTGTCCAAGGCAACTAATCTCTTCTCTTCATCCGACTACTCTTCTTTTGGCTTTTTGACCTCTGGAATTGTTGCACTGGTGGTTGCATCTGTGTTGGCCTTCATTGGAACTAACGGGCCATTGATCACGCACTCCACCAGCATTTCATCTATAGTTTCCAAATAAATAAGCATTCGGCACTTCCAGATGTCAAAGTGGTCTTCGTCCAACATTGGAATGTGTGAATAGTTAACAGTAGTCATTGTCTTTGAGGTTGCCATATTGAATTGGCACACAAGCTGTTAAGCTTGAAAAACAGTGGTTTTAAAATGTGTTAGCTTTAATACCACTTGTTGGTCCCAAAGGTGGCAACAAGGGTGAAAATACATCTAGAGGAGGGGGGTGAATAGCTGTTTAAAATTTTTCGCCCTCTAATAAAAATTAAACTTCTTGCTTGCAAAACCTCTTGCAGTGAATAAGAGACTGCAAGTGAAGATGTAAAATGCACAGCGGAATATTTAGAGTTACAAAGCGGTTTTGATAAAGGAAGTTTGTAAAGGGGTTTTAATAAAGTAGTTGGTACGTGCGGTTTACAAACAAGTGAGGTTTTGACACTGTTAACTCCAAACACTATTTCACAATAATGGATATCTAAATAAAGATCAAACAGAGACAAAGATAAATAATTAGTAAGCACAAGAAATATAATTGCAGAAAGTAAGAACACGCTATTTGGAGTGGTTCAATCGATAAACGATCTACGTCCACTACCAAGATGGTTAGTCTTGGATTTCTAAGAGAGATTTTATATTAAGTATTGTGAGATTACAAAGTACAATAAAATCTTTACTATGAAGAACAAATCCAAAACTATAACCAGTGTATCTCAAGTGTTTAATCTATGTGATTAGAACAAATGAGGTGTGTGTGTGAGAACAAGATCAAGGCTCTTTAAATCTGTGAGATGTAGAGCTCAATGATTCTTGAATGTGTTAAGGCTTGATTTCTGGGCTGGGGAATATTTCTTGAAGGTTGAAGATGAAGATTCAAAGGACTTAGAATTTCTGGGCAAAGCTTCAACTTCGTATGAACACAGCACTTTTTCAATTTTTCAAACAATCTTCAAATGGAGAAGATTGGGGGTATTTATACCCAAGCATCCAAAATGTAGCCGTTGGACACAGCTGTTGAAGGACAGTACTTGATGCTTTCTTATTGGTCCACAGCAACCACTTTTGTCCTTTGGTTCAGTAGTTGCGGATAAAGCTGATAATGCTCCAGCTGCAAGCAATGAGGTTTGGACACCTGTCACCTTTTCAAGATCCTTGCAGATCTTCTCTGACAATGAATCACGTGACAAGATAAGGTGGTTGACATTGGATATTGCTGATGTGGATTACAATGGCAAAAGGTGGTTCACTTCAAGTCTCAATCATTGGGGCGGTTCTGAAGTACAAGCGATTTGACAAGAGCGGTTGGTAACTCCAGTGAGGTTGCAAAGTGCGGTTGATGATGAGCTGCAAGGTGCGGTTCATCATAGGGCGGTTGCACTGGAGTAGTTCAAGGGTAGTTTCAAACAAAGGATTTCACCAGGCAAATGCTAAGGGCGGTTTTTCCAGGGCGGTTGAATGGGTGGTTTGAAACTTCTGAACTGCAACTCTCAATTCCAATGAGTCTTGTGCCAGTCTTCAAGCCTAGATTTAACCTAATCTATAAAATGGACTTAACTAAAAATTGAAGTCTAAGCTTCATTACCTAGGGTCCTAAAGTCCTTAAAATAGACAGGAGGTTATGGTATCAATCAAATCTAATACAAAAATAGGAGGGTTAAAACATGCATACCCAACAGGTCCATATACATCGGTATGTATTAGGCTCAATAAGTCACTAGCCCTTTCACTACTCTTAGCGTAGGGTGGTTTGGTCATTTTTTCCAATAAACAAGATTCGCATACCTCATGTGTTTCATAATCATGTGAGTCTAAAAGTCCATCCTTATGGAGTTTAGATATGCGTTTCTCATTTAAATGACCAAGCCGACAATGCCACATGAACGTGTTGTTCACATCATTCGGTTTAGATTTCTTATTAACATGATACATATCTTTAACATTATTTTGTTTCTCATCAACATCAAGAACATAAAGGCCATTAAATGAATTTGCAATACAATAAAGCATATCATTTAAATAAATATAAAATTTCTTATTCTCAATAAGAAACATAAAACCTTCATTATCCAAACAAGAAACGAAAATAAAATTTCTACTCAAATCCGGAACATAGCAACAATTGTTCAAAACAAGTACTAATCCACTAGGTAAAGTTACATTATATGTCCCTACGGCTAATGGAGAAACTCTTGCTCCATTCCCCACACGTAGGTCAACTTCACCTTGTTTGAGTAGCTTCCTATTCCTTAGTCCCTGTACATTTAAAAAAATATGAGATTCACATCCGGTATCTAATACCCATGAACTAGAAATAGAAAGGAAAATATCTATCACATAGATACCTGAATCAAAAGCAATTGTATTGCCCTTCTTCGCCTTTAGGCCTTCCTTATAAGCCTTCCAATTACGCTTCCAATGACCAACCTCTTGGCAATGGTAGCAAATCGCATCCTTTTGAGACACTTTGGGAGTTGCCACTCCGGCGTTGGCAACTTTTGCCTTAGGCTTAGCAACACTTGCTTTACCTTTGCCATCCTTTTTTAACCCTTTACCTTTGTTAACCATTAACACATTTGTCGTTCCAGGCTTCTTGATATTCTTCTCTGCGGTTTTAAGCATCGTATGCAATTCTGAGAGATTCTTATCCATGTCACTCATGTGATAGTGCATTATGAAATGACCATAACTTTCAGGCAATGAATTCAATATCGTATCCGTGGCGAGTTCCAAACTCATCGAATTACCAAGCCTTTCCAGACGCTCAATATAACCCTTCATCTTAAGGACATGAGTACCAACTGACTGCCCCTCTTGCATCTTGCATGCATTTAGGGCCTTTACCACATCATTCCTCTCTTGTCTAGCTTGAACTTGGAACATTTCCTTTAAGCGCTCGGCTAGATCAAAAGCAACTTCCATGTGTTCAAGGTCCTTATGAAGAGCCTTACACATGGTGGCAAGCATAAGGCATGTCACATCATTAGAATCATCATTATGTTTCTTATGTGCATCCTTATCTGCCCTTGAAGCATTGGCAGCAGGTGGAGGTGGAATGGGTTCGTCAAGAACGTACATTTTCTTCTCTTGCCTTAGAACAATTCTTAGGCTTCTGATCCAATCAGAATAGTTTATACCATTCTCTTCGAGCTTATCCTTCTCAAGGACGGATCGCAGTGACAGGGACTGATTATTGTGAGTTGGCATTACTACAATAAAATATGCAAACAATAAACATATAAGTATCAACGCATTTATCATCTAAGAGCAAATAATGTATTTCATAAATACTCCCACTAAATTATACACCTTCAAATATAAACATGTATCATATAATCATAATGGGCTAAGATTCATATTTCACTTGACTTTGGTTTAACTAAGTCAATGCCCGAAATCAAGCTATTTAGGTAAATAACATCAATCATATCATATATGACTCTTAGATCTTTTATGAGATTTCTAGACATCATATGTCAAAACATGTTTTAATCTCAAACATCGCATGGTTGTAACATGAAACTTATGCGTACATAATCATGAACATAGGACTTCACAAAATTTCAAACAAACATTTTGATTCAATTTTGAGAAATTACTAATCTACTTAATCATATTAAACAGACCAATAACCCATGTAAAAGACTAATCATATTAATCAATTATTAATCATAATGATGGCATATCACATATAATTGTTTTCACAAAATAACACACATAAAATCATGAATCTATTTCATATAGCATGTAAAAAATTTAATCAAATTAAATCTAGCATGCTTATTTCAATCCTAATCATGATAAACACGGCTCTGATACCACTATTAGGTTTTGGGGTTACAAACGCAGTGGGAGAACTTTATAAAACAACAAAACCCTAGCCTTGAATCTGTATAGCATGAAGAGATGAAATCATATGAAATAGATTTTACATACCTTGTAGCGATTATGTTTGTTCAAAACAAATCTCCAAAATTCAACCTTTGAATTTGTTGCCGAATCTTCTATCTTCTCCTTGATCTTCCTTGTGATGAATTGATCCAAGCTTTAGGTGATAACAGAATCACCCTCTAATGGTAATCCACACGCGAACGAACCAAGAACGAGTCTTGTAGGATTGCTAGATGATCCTCCAAATATTGAAACACCTTTCAATAATCAATGGCTAAAATATGGAATTGATTTTGGAATTTTTTTGATTTTGATTCTCAAACAAAGATCAAAAACTTTAGTGTTTCATAAACTCTAAAAATATATATATTTTTTACTGAGGAGAAGGTTTGTATTTATACCAATTATAAATCCCTAACCCTTAGGGAGAAACCTAGTCCAAACCAAAAACCAATCTGCAAAGGAGAACGCGTACGGAAACTGAATTCGCCGTTGGCACGAGTCGTGCCTGAGGGTACGAGTAGTGCCTTTGAAAAATCAGTCATTCCCACGAGTCGTACTTTATTTGGCAATCGTTCTGATTGAAGAAGCACGACTCATGCCTGAGGGCACGAGTCGTCCCCAATCCCAGAATGCCCACTTATCACGAATTGCCTTAAACGCCGTCGTATTGGTAAAAGAGCAAGAGTCGTGATCCTTGTCACGAGTCGTGACCCAGGGCACGAGTTGTGCTTCTGGTCACGAGTCGTGACAACTCCCAAAATTCCAATTTTCAGCCAATTTCAAATTCGTTCTTTGTGTATGACCCTTTAGGAATTATATTTATGTTGGTAGTGAGTCAAAACATCGACCTCACAAGACATAAGTGGTTTCTAGCAAACCATTATATCCACCCAATTAATATAACATCAAAGCTTGATTCCTTGATAGATCAAATGTCACAATCCCTTTGTCCACGATGTCAAATTGAACATGAGTCATGGTCCTCGTCAACTCATATTGTTCAATGCTTTCTCGATTTTGAATATGTTGATAATCCAAGTGCATTTGATCTCTATCAAATCTCTTGAGTGTGGCCACACATTTCATCAACACTATTCATCGAGGGGCCCAAGCAAATATCTCTCTCAATGAAAGGGACAAATCCCATCTTGACTTATCATTCTTCCCTACAAGAATCCAATCGTGCCAACATAGCCCTTATTGCTATCCTATTAAAGATAGTGTTAGACTACATCAAACACGATGTTCATCATGTGGAAGATGATGATAATCTCAGGTACAAAGGATTCAATGACACGACTATCATGAGATTTAATCATGACATATATGACTATAGACCATGTCATAAATCTCATCGGTAGGTCATGTCCAGTACTTGTTCTCTAGAAAGTACCCATAAGTGTAATGTGCATCTTATGCATATAATCATCTCCATGATTTTCCATTACCAACTTATACTAGTCATTCACAATAACTAGGGACGCATGTTATTATAATAAACATATAAACATATAATAAGCCAAATAAACATGCTCCGTAATAAATGATAAAGACGATTACATAGCGGTTTAAGTTATAAGTCAAACATAACTAAACGCCTAGGGCATTACACCAACAGGTTTTAAGTTTGATTTCAAATTATTGGCATTAGTTATAGTATTTGATATAAATTTTATTGATATAGATTTGGGCTTGGGAGCGGTTACTATGTGTGCAACCTGGAATTCGAAGGCGAAACATTGATTCGGACTTCGAGCACATGCCACTGGGATGCAGGTATACATATATCATACGTTATTTTCTTGTCGTTATAGTTTTTTTAACTGTTTCTTATAATTATTCTTTTTATGAAATTTCAGGTGGACCGGATCATTATTGTATCTCAAGGAGGTTACTGCCCATAACCTGCGAGGCTATTGTGATCAGCTGGCCAAGCTAACAGATGATCAGGTTGTGTGGCAGCCTTATAGAGATAGATATGCTCTGGCATACTGCACCTAGGGACATGCCGTATGGATGGCGCGGGTCCCTCTTATATGCTTTGAGAGGATAGAGTGGCATTTGCTGGATCGTGTTCTGAGGTAGTTTGGCATGCTGCAGGGGGTCCCAGAATCGTGTGACACTCGGAGGGACTTGCACAGAGTGGATAGGTGTGGAAACAATCTTGTGATTTGGAGCGACCGCCATCAACAATACATTGCACTTTGGGGACAGCGGCGGAACTTACTGGCTTGGGGGTCCCAGCCTTTCACGTTATGCATTACACCGATCCATATATGATGTGGTATCGGAGCATAACGTGCATGCAGAACCCCATTCATATAGAGGACACTAGATACCGGTCGGTTTCCCTTTCCTAGAGGGCGTAATAAGTATTTACATTTTTCAAGTTATTATTTCTAGTTTTTTTTTTTTTAAATCTTCAATTTATTAACTTATTTCTCATATTTATTATTTTGCTATAAAAACAGGTGCAGAACATTCAATGTATGCATGTCACCAATGAGGAGGAGGAGCATATGTCGTGTACGTAATAAGCTGAGCTGCGAAGGTTGATTAGACACACGCTCACGGGAGTTAGGGAGCAGCAACGACTTGAGGCTGCAGGACCTCCACCACCGGTAGATCGCGTACCCCGTGTTAGACGTCGTGCACAGCCACAACCCCAACCAGAGCCAGAGCCAGAGCTAGAGCCAGAGCCAGATGCCAGAGCCCGAGGTCCAACCAGAGGCCGAGGTCCAGCCAAATTCTGAGACTCAGTATGATGGACTCTTTTGATTATTCTTCACAGTGGGAGCTACTCAGGTGGAGGAGCACGAGGAGAGGATTAGATTCGAGGTTGAGGAGGGTATTTATTCAGGTACTTACCCTCGCCACGGCCCGAGTCAGGTGAGTGGGATTATTAATGATAATGATGATTTCGTTGACCCTCCACCTAGGACTTTTCACACTCCCATATATTCGGGAAGTGGCTTTAGGGTTCCTTCATCATCCTCACGAGCGGATCTTCCACCCTTCTCTGATCCGGCTGCTACTTCATCTAGTGGGGTCTTACCCCTGCTCAACGGGAGGAGTTAATTAGAAGAGGGTCTCGGGAGCGGCATCTAACAAATAAGTTCACCCCGACTGCCAATGACAAAAAGTATAATAGGAGAAATAAGTGAAACTTTTTTTTTATTTAGATGTAATAAAACTTTGTGATATTAGTTGTTTTATTATTATTATAAAAAAAACATTTATGTATTTTCCACCCTTCTATGTATGTTTTTTGTATGTTTTTTTTTAAGTGTTTGTAAAGTTTAGTATATTTGTATATTCTTTTGAGACTTTAGTACATGTGTGGAGGTATGTGTTATGGTATATTATACAGGTTTTAAAGTTTGATATATTGGATTCTCTGTGTGCAACTGAAACTGAATACAAGTTAAACCAAATCCAAATGAAAAACAAAGTTATATTCAAACAACAAACAACACAAAATGTATAACCAATCAAAATTACATCCAAGTCATACATAAACGAAATCCAAATGAAATACAAAGTAAATCCAACAACTCAAATATAAATTACATGAAAAACATTATTCTACTCCCTAATGTTTGGGCATCTACGATGATTGTGGCCTTCTTGTTTGCATGATGAACACAGAGTCTTCCGTTTATCTGCTTGAAATTTCATACAATTTCGGAAGCGTCTTGAACTAATCGTCCGAACTTCGCAGAATGTCGAAGGTGAGGATTAGGGAAAAAACGTGGCACCAAACCATCCACATCCCAATAGTACTCATGGGGGATTGGTTCAAATGTTCTCTTCCATGTCTTGTAGTATTCCTTAATGGTGTAAAATGGAGAAATGAAAGAACGACCATCAAGATGTTGGGCATGGCAACATGCAAGAAGATGGGAACAGGGCATGTGTTAGGCAACCCATTTACCACATATGCAGGTACACTCATTAAATCGGACATTTGGGATATTTCCACCTTTATCACCCTGACGTGCGGTTGTCACTTGATACACCCCCATCTCATGATTGATGAACCTCCTTACCTGATGTGTCATACCTTTCTCGCTATTCTTCAAGTATCGGTAATGAACTTTCTGACTGAATTGGTGTAGGGGATTGATGTTAGGGTTATCAGGATTACCTTCTAAGCCATTAAGTGAAAATCCATGTCTTACTTGAAAGTACTCCACACAACGGTAGAAGGCAGTTTCAACAATTGTTGTGATTGGCATCCCACGGCCTCCTTTCATGACACCATTGAAAACCTCAGACATGTTAGTAGTTATAATGCCATATCTGTAACCATCATCGTGTGCCAATGTCCATTTTCTGGCATCTAAATTCAGAAACCATGCAATTGCCTCGGGGTTAATTGAACGGATACTCTCTAAGGTAGATTTCAATTTTCTATCTTGACTTGCTCTACCCGCTCTCCAAAACAGATACTTCAAACCTTTCCCTCTATGCTTATCCAAGAAATTTGCTCGCATATGTCTCAAGCGATATCGGTGATGCATATTTGGCCACCACGTATCTTTCGCTATAGTCTTAAGAATGCCGTGATGATGGTCAGATATCAAGCATACTTCACGACTCTTTATAATATGTCTGCAAAGAAGATATAAGAACCAACGCCAGTTCGTCCAGTCCTCTTTTTCAACAACATCAAATGCAAGAGGAAGTATACTATCTTGGGCGTCAACACCCATGGCAATCAGTATTACCCCTTTATATCTACCATGAAGGAATGTTCCATCAACAGAAATGACAGGTCGACAATGAGAGAAAGCTTCAATGCAAGGCCCAAATGCCCAAAACACCCGTTGAAACATGTGTAATTCACCGACAGGAGGAGGAGGATGAGTATACTCAACAATTGTTCTGGGGTTGTATTTTTGGATGGCTACTAGTACGCGGGGTAACCTTATATAAGATTCCTCCCAATCTTCAAAAACCTCTGCAATGCCCTTTTGCTTTCCACACCATGCTTTCTTATACGTAATTTCCTTTCCAAACATATCACTTATGTGTGCAATAATAACTCCAACCTTGACATCTGAATCGGCCTTAATAAGACTAACTACTTGCCGACCAATAAACTTCGCATCTAGGTTGGGGTGATCTCGACTTTCTCCAGAATATAAGCAGCAATGAGGAGCCTTATAGTTGGTCACTTCCCAATAGCCAAATTTCCTCCTAATCACACGAACATAGAAATTGCATGGAAATTTTTTCAATAGACATTCAATTACCCATGTGTGAGTTGTGATCTTTCTTACCCTGAACCGGCGATTGGTGCGAATATGGTACATTTTTATATCAAATTGCGCATCGTTCTTGCTAGAAAAGCGTACCCCTTTAGCTCATGTTTCTCCGGATCCCAAACTGGAAAAATAGGTTCATTATGGTAATCAATGAAGCCTTCTTCTTGTCGAGCAGAATAACCAATATCACTGTAAAAAGGATAATATGCTCTATCATACCTTCAATTTTCTGGCACTTCATAATGAACCAAATGTGTTTTCACATCATCATCAAACGTCCCATTATCACCCTCTCTCAAATCGACATCAGAATCACTACTACCCTCATGATATTCATCATCATCATCGTCTAGCATTGCATCTACATCAGTGTCTTCTTCTTCTTCATAATCTACATCATCTTCAGAACTATCCTCATTAACAGGATCATTTTGGCATGTCCCATCATCATAATTTGGTGTTTGGGTTGATACAAGTGTTTGGGTTGATACAAGTGTTTGGGTACGTGGATCAACCCCTTCATCACAGTTACAACTTGGTGAATACCCATAAATGGTCTCTGTGTGCATTGTTTCAAACTCTGGGTAATGTCGATTTTCAATCAATTTTACAACCACATACAGCTTCAAATTACCCATCCCCCCAAATTTAGCTAAATGTTCAAACATTACATCCATACACGCATCATCTTCAATACGGAAAGGAAAGTACTCACCAATCCCGCTATCAAAAGTATGAGGACATCTATAAATGACTTTCAAATCATATTGAGACCGATCTAAGCCCGCCTTTTTATATAATTCATCAATCAACTCATTGTATCTCCATCGACATTTAGCCCTAATTGCACATTTTGACCCTTTTTTTAAATGAGAATCATCAAATGGTTGTTCATCATCACCTCCTCAATAGCACATGAAAATTATTGGACCCCCGTTCATCTTTAACCCTACATTACGAAATCAAAGTGTTAAAACATATAGAACAAAACCCTAACATTTATATCAATAATATACTAAAACACAGTTAAAAAATTAAATTTTATATCTAAACACAAGTGAAAACAATGATTAAGATGATGTTAATTTACCTTGATTCTTGATCTTCAACGATTCTGACGAAATTAAATGATGTGAAGATTTGAGTTTTTTTTTAGAGTAAGTATGAGAGGATATTAGAATGAGAATGAATCTGGATGTGAAACTGGAAAAATGCCATTTTAAACTCGCTACACCATGTAGCGAGTTCTATGTGACAGGTCAAACTCGCTACATGGTGTAGCAAGTTCTGCTTTGTTAATTGTACTGATTAAACCAAACGCCTAAACCCTAATTTAATTGAAATCGCTACTGTAAGTACCCAAATCTGGCTCATGTCTTCCGGTTAAATTTTCCGGCAATTTCGGTAATTTTCCCGGTAATTCCCCAGACTTTCCTGGAGTTTCGGAACTGTTCCAAATCATCTAAGGGCTGAAGGGAATGCTTACCAATTAAGAAACACGTTTTTCTTAATTTGGAAAAGGTTCTAGAATTGCCACCTTGCATGATTCTAGAAACATGCTGAGTCACAAGGGATAATGCCGCACGGCTGCATTAGCCAAGGACCTATGGCCGCACGGCTTCATTGGTCTTATCCAGACTGCCTATAAATAGAGCCCTCCTCTACCCATTTTACATACGAAAAACACACACAATACACTCTATATTCAGTCCCAATACACTCAAATACTGCTGGAAATCCAAGAAGGTTGAAGAAGCAAGCCAAGAAGCCACCTCCCTCCTCCTTGAAGATCCCAAAGTTGGTCCTTCCACCTAGCTCAACCCAAAGAAGAAGAGGCCACCATTGGTAACCTCTCACTCCCTTGCCTTGCATTTTAATTGCTCTATGTGAATTAGATTGCTCATTGCATTCATATATTGTTATTATCTTTGCTTGGGACTTGGTAGTTTTCATTAAAGATCATATCTTTATTATACCCCCTTTCCCCTTTGCATAAATTAGGCATCATTTGTCATTAAAAATATAATCTTTAAATCAAAGGTGCATCCTTTGCACCTAAAAATCCCCTTTTACATAAAAATGTCATCTTTATGCATCCTTTGCTCATAAAAATGCAATCTTTATATTAAAAATGCATCCTTTGCACATAAAATCCATTTTCATGCATCATTTGCATTAAAGGTCATTCCTTCATCATAAAAATGCATCCTTTGCTTTTCAAAATGCAATCTTTATGCATCCTTTGCATATTAAATGCTAATTTCCTCATAAAAATGCATCCTTTGCAAATAAAGATCACTTCTTTACATCAAAATGCATCCTTTGCAAATCAAATGCATCCTTTGCAAACCAAAAATGTCATCTTTTCACTAAAAATGTCATTTTTACATGCATTCCCCCATGTCCCCATTAGCAACCTTGGAACGGACCGGTGTAAAGATCCTATCTTTGCATCGTTTCTTCCATTAAAGGTTCCATAATCTCTTTAGAAAGGGACAACCTTGAACCCTATATCTCCGATTATCACTTAAGACGAGCACGAAGCATTCATATAAGCTCGATCGTCTTAAGGTGTAGGATTGATGGGCTAAGGACATTCCTTCCTAAAGAACCTCATTTTTGGGCTATAAAAGAGAGTCCTTCTCTCGATCACGCAAGTCCCAAGGTTAAAAATGCGATGATCACAAGTCCAAGATGAGGACGGGATCAAAATCCCGAATACATAAAATCCAAGAAATCCCGAGCGACAACCAATAAATGGTTTGTACGTCCGGAAGACAACTTGGGACATTCCCTCCCCTTTTATTCAAACACATGCACACAAGAAAGCACGCAAGCAAGCAAAATAAACGGAATCTAGGGAGACTTGCTACGGCAAGGCACCTTGGGTGAACGACGATCCGTTCTTCCCAAGGGGTAACTTAACCTCCGAACCCATAAAATCCTTTTTTCAAAGTTTTGAGGAAATCAAAATGGCGTGGCGACTCCGTTTTTCAAATTAAACCGGATGTCTTCAAACTCGCGTGAATCCAAAATTTGGGCACACATTCACAGTTTGGCGACTCCGCTGGGGATATCCCAAAGGAGAAAAGCTTTCATTTTTAAAATAAATGATGCCTGGTATATAGGTGGAAACCACTAACCTTCCTGTATCGCTCCCTAACCCGGGGCTTGGGATAAATGGTGGTTTAACAATCCCACGTACCGGTATCACTTTTAAAAAAAAAATAAAAGAAAGCTTTTCCCTTTGAGCGGGTTAGACTCCCATCGCGGATTCCGTTTATTTTGCTTGCTTTCTTTGCCTTGCATTGCATCATTTGCATCTTGGGATTTGTGCATACTTTGAACGGGAAACAACCCGAAAAATAGCAAAGGAGTGGAACCTGGAAAATTGATCCATGCAGTCGTACGGCTCAATCCTCCTTGGATTCTGACCGGACGGCCTCAAAGTGGCGATTCCACCAGAAAATTGAGGTTAATCTGGCAGCCCCGGCCCTTGGGGCTATTCAGTTCCTAAGACCGACCGGGGCTCCTTAAAATTTACGTGCTTAACTGTTGCATTCTCCACCGTCCCAAAATCATTCCTTTAAAACACATTTATGAAAATCTCTGTTTTAACTCAAAAAGGAACATTTTTAGGAGATCGCACACTACGCGCACCTCATATATATCCTGTACACTTTGCACGCACGTCCCTTTAAACCCGGGATGGTTTATCAGCTGCAGTCACGGATAGCCTTACGATGCTCCCGGGCGCGCACGAAATCATCCCAAACTCCCCATGACAGCCAGTGTCGACCAATGCACAGTCCGTGTCACACGTTTCAAAAAAACCGTGACTTTTGGTTGGTTTTTGATCTAGTCTGTGTCATATAGCCCAGTTGCATATCCCCGTAAAGGTCGAGCCTTAGTTCATAACGGAAGTCAAGATCTCCGCTCAAGCGAAACTCTGCCGAAATTCCGACAAGGAAAAATCGGTAGAATCTTGACTCCGACATTGACTTTGACCTTGACCCACACGGAATGCGTAAGAGTCGAGATCGAGTCTTTGCCAAGAAAGGTCCAAAGATCTTTCGCTCAAGCGAAGCTCTGCCAAAATTCCGACAAGGAAAAATTGGCAAGATCTTGACCCGACATTGACTTCGATTTTGACTCACGCACGGCGTATGCAACGAAGTTCAATGTGACACTGTGTCATCCGGCTTTTACCGCCCGACCCATGCCTATTATCTTCTCGGACATTACCGAAAAGTCAAAACGTCAATCGCGCAAGCGAAATTCTGCCGAAATTCTATCAAGGCTGAAAGACGAGACTTTCCCGGTATTGCCTTGACTATAATTCGCATCGCTCGTGCGTTAAAATTTCCTATGACCCGCTAAGACCCGTTAGGAGCGTTCTTCTCTCTCGGTCGGTGGGATCCGCATGCCCTATATGACCCTCGCCCGGGGCTGTCCACCCTGGGAGGTCGAAATACAAGTGGAATACGAGGGGCTTATAGACGTAGTGACGGAACCCACTGATCCAGGATCTAGAGTAGTTGCGAAAAAGAAGGGCAAATCCCCTTTTCCAACCAAATAGAAATTAATAAAAGACACTGTTTTAAGTAAACTGGAAGATTCATAATTTGCATATTGCTTGAGCCTTCAGCCTAAACACCTACCCCGAGTCTAAACCTCTCCTATCCCTTCCCGCAGTGAGAAAGAATTGGGTGAGACCACCGGTACGGCAGTTTGTCGGCATAAAGATCTCAAGTAACCTGTCAAAATCTTCGAGTCTCAAGCTTTTCAAAGTTGTCAAAATGGCCAACGTGGTAGTCAACAATGGTAATGACCAAGTAGTCGGAGAGGCCATCCTGGCCAACCCAAGCCCCATATCTCGGTATGATGTATGCGACTGTGAGGATTGTCTGCAATACGAGTATCAAGAATGGATTAATGAAGACGCTCCTTCAAGAAAGAAGAAGAAGAGGAAGTCCACGCAGCGTAAATTAAAGGAAAGGTATGAAGCCGGGACAAGAGCATCGGAACTTTAGGAGAGCCTTCAGCAAGTTTGATTACTACGTCGCTTATGCCAAAGAGCCCGCCAAGGAACCCATCATTCAAAGCACAGTCCACCGATACCCTTATGATCGTGACCCTCTTGAAGCGTAAAGTGCTGAATTTGTGGCCATCGTGAAATTCAATGAGAAGTTAGCAGATTTAGAAGCGTAATATAGAAAGCCTATTGAATACGTGGCCAATCAAGGAAGAATTAAGATCCCTTCAAGAAGACTTCATCGCATTATCCGTGCCAACCCTCCTGTTGGCTATACCGACAAGGTCGTAGTGTCCAAGATCGCAAAGAGAAAATGAGTTATCGCAGCGCATTGATAAGATGAGTCGACTCTTCACCAATGAGCCCAGCTTGTCACAAACGAGCTCGCCGAGAGACTACATCAAGCTACTCTAGCTCCCCTCACCATCTTTCCACTGCATCGGCCGTCAATGATTTCCGGCAAGTTCTTGATCAGCTTTGAAGTCTCCAACTTTCTCAAGAATGTTGACAAGACTGCTACTCCCTGTGGCAACAACAGGAAGGAGTGAGATCCCTGGTCCAACCCTTGTCAAACACCCTCGAGTCAATAAGTAGTATAGGGTCCAGAGTCGGTAGGGTCCGTAGTGAGTTGAGTCAGGAATCTTTAAATTCCAGTCCTTCCGAGTCATCCGAAGGCCTCACGCCCGAGGATTATGAATATGTAATCGATGTCATCTTTCCTCTTGCTTTGAATGAAATGACAGATCTTTCTCGATTATCCCCTTATTGCCAACTTAACAAATGATAAATTAACTCAAAACTTAACAAGCTTAATAATGAATCATTTGAACAAGATGCAAACACACTAAATGAACAATACATTAAAGAAATCTTTAAGCAAAGTTACGTAAAAGAGGAAAACCGGGCCCAAGCCGCCGAGGAGGTTTTGACAAGTGTGAACTTGGGTACCGTCGAGGAACCTAAAGAGACACAGATTGGAAACTTCTTCCGTGGGTTGAACGGGACAGATCGGTTAATTTGCTCGTAGAATACATGGACGTCTTTGCGTGGTCGTACAAGGATATGCCGGGCTAGACAGCTTCAATAGTGGAGCACGTAATCCCTCTAGCACCGATGCTAAGCCGCAGCGTAAATTGAGGAAAATCAAGCCGAGTGGTCTCTACAGTGTCAAAGAAGAAATTGAGAAGCTATTGCGGGTAGGATTCATCGTAGTCATCGAATATCCGACATGGTTGTCCAATATTGTGACCGTCACCAAGGCCAATGGGAAGGTGCGCCGTCGTGTAGATTTCCGGGATCCGAACAAGGCCAGCCCCAAAGACGATTACCCTTGCCAAACATAGACATCCCGTGGACTCCACCGCCAACTACGAAGTCAAATCCTTCGTTGATGGCTTTGCAGCTACAACCGCATCAAGATGGCCGAAGAAGACCAAGAAAAGACAGCCTTCACCACACCGTGGGAACTTATCGCTATACGCAATGCCATTTGGGCTCAAGAACGCCGGGGCTACTTATCAAAGGGCAGCGACCGCGCTTTTCCATGACATGATCCACAAGGAGATTGAGGTCTACGTAGACGACATGATAATCCACTCCAAAGGCGAGGACGGACAAAGCACTTTGTTGACTCGCGAAAGTTCTTTCGAGAGGCCGAGACAACATTCCATGAGACTAAACCCCGCTAAATGCACCTTCTGAGTGACAAGGGGAAAAGTGCTTGGGTATATGGTCACTGAGCGAGGTATCGAAGTCGACCCCGAAAGATCAAAGCCATTATGGACATGAGGCCACCTCAAACCTGCATGTAAGTCAAGAGCTTTATGGGTAAACCGCAAGACATCACCGTTTGGCCAATCGCCTGACCACTATGTGCGAGCCCATCTTCAAGCTCATGAAGAAGAATGTAGATACAGAGTGGACCGAAGAATGCCAGGATGCCTTCGACTGCATCAAAGCATACTTAGTACATCCTCCAATATTATGCCCCCACATAGACAAAAACCTCTTATGCTCTATCTTACCGTCACCGATACGGCAGCTGGGGCTATGCTTGCTCAGAGAAGAAGGACTCTCGGGTAGAGAATGCCATTTACTTTGTCACCGGAAGCCGCAGTGGAAGTGAGCTCAATTACTCCGCATGTGAACAGACTTGTGCAGGACCGGTCTGGGTAGTCGGCAAGTTGAAGCATTATATGCAAGCCCACCCTGTGAATTTGGTCTCGAAAATGGACCCCATCAAGTACATCTTCGATAAGCCTTCCCTCTCGATGCGTCTAGCAAAGTGGTCCTTCTTCTTAGCAGAGTACGACATCGCCTACGTGACCGTAAAGGCCATCAAGGGCCAAGCATTGTCGACCATCCGGCGAACTTCCCTGCAATGAGGACCGTGGGCCCGAACCCCAATTCCTGCATGAAGGGATCTTCGCAGCCGAGCTCGAAAACCGATGGCGCCTTTTCTTTGATGGAGCCGCTAACAAAAGAGGAAATGGCGTAGGGATGCTACCGGTCGATCCGAAAGATGAGCATACACCCATAGCCCTCAAGCCGAACTTCCCCGCCACGAACAATGTCGCCGAGTACGAAGCTTGCATTGCCGGTTTAGAGGCCGCCTTAGAAAGGAATGTAAAGGAGCTCGAAGTTTATGGAGACTCGCCCCGATCATCAACCAGTCTCCAACAAATGGAAGATCGTGGACCCTAATCTTCGCCGGTATCATGCCCATATGGAGGAGTTGATCGGACAAGTTCAGAGAAGTGACTTTCCACTACTTGCCAAGGGAAAAGAACAGATTCGCAGATGCCCTTGCTACTTTAGCCTCACCGGTAGAGATCCCCGAGGGAAAAGCTATAAAACCCTTCAGAGTGGGTAGAAGAGAAGCCCCACTTTCGTTGTGAAGTAGACCTGGGACCCGAGCCTATCAAGGAACCGTGGTACAATCAAATTTACCAGCTCCTCAAAGATGGAGAGTCGCCTTTCAAAGATGAAGAAGGTAGACCAAAAGAAGGTGTCAAAGCCAAGAGCTTGCAAGCTCCCGAAAAGGTTGGCCTCCCATTATGTCATTCTAGGAGGCAACCCGTACAAGAAGCGGTATCAAGGACCACTCCTCTTGTGCGTCACTCAAGAAAGGGCCAAAGAGTTGATGATCGAAGTCCACAATGGTCCCCGCGGTCCTCATATGAATGCTAGAGCCCTAATGCAAGTAATCCTCGTAATGGGTTACTACCGGATTTCCATGGAGACAGATCGTGTCCAAAGCATGTCCGAGCGTGCGACAAGTGCCGCCGGTTTGCCAACCTCAACCATCTCCCGCCTCATGACCTGTACTGCATGACGACTCCCTGGCCGTTTGCAACTTGGGATATTGACGTGATAGGAAAGATAGCCCCGACAGGAAGCAATGGGCATGAATTCGTGTTAGTGGCAGTCGACTACTTCACCAAGTGGGTAGAGGCCAAGTCCTACAAGGTCCTCACTTCCAAGAAGGTGGCCCAGTTTATCAAAGAGAACATAATGTGTAGATATGGGGTGCCCAATGAGATCATTTCTGATAATGGGTCACACTTTGAAGGGGACTGCGGTAGATTGCCGTCGTAATTCAGATCACTCGCCACAAGTCGTCCCCATACAGACCTCAGACTAATGGAGCCGTGGAAGCTGCTAATAAGACGCTCGAACGAATTATCCGGAAGATGGCCACCCGTGGTCGTGATTGGCCCGAAAAGCTGCACCTGGCACTCTGGGGCTACAGAACGTCTGTCAGAACAGCCACAGGAGAAACCCCTTTTGCCCTAACCTACGGGATGAAAGCAGTGTTACCAGTGGAGTTGGAAATCCCGTCATTAAGGGTCCTCCTGGAAAACAGTGTCAACGAAGTAGAATGGCTACGTAGCCGGCATGATGAGTTGGCCCTGTTCGACGAAAGAAGGCTTAAAGCCATAGAGCATATCTGAGCCTATCAGAGGCGAATGGCCAGAGCATTTGACAAAAAGGTCAAGGCCAGGGACATCAAAGAGGGTGACTTAGTGCTGAAAGTAAAGCCCCCTACCAGAGACAACCCCCTGGGAAAATGGGAACCCGTTTGGATCGGCTCGTATGTGGTGCAGAAGATACTATCGGGAGGAGCCATGAAACTTGCAGACCTGGACGACAATCCCTTTGTCCACCTAGTCAACGGTGATAAGCTCCGAAGGTACTATATCTAAAATAAAAAAAAATAAAAAATAAAACAAAATATATTAGTGCAAAAAGAGTAATACCCACTAGGGCCGAAACCCAAAAAGGGCGGCCTAGGCAAAAACAGTGGTTGCACATAAAAAAAAAAAATCTTAGTGCAAAAAGAGTAATGCCCACTAGGCCGAAAACCCAAAAAGGGCGGTCTAGGCAAAAACAGGTTGCAACATAAAAAAGTAGAAAAAGAGTTCACCGTAATGAACTACGAAGACCCGAGCCCCTTAGTCTTTCTTGTAAAAGGGGAACGTAGGCAGCCATTTATGGTTCGGTCTAACTAAATAATAAAAAGGGCGATTAAGTTTCCATGAAATGCGTCCTAAACAATCAATAATAAAGGATATTCAAGTTTTCATAAACGGGTCCCGAGCAAATCAATAAGACATTTGAGTTTTCATAAAATGTGTCTTGATTAATTTCTAAGATAATATTCCTTGTTCATTACAAGTTAAAAACTTCTTGATGAGTTCAAGCACGGTCTACTCTTGACTCGCTAACCTCGCTACAAAGATCTAAAATACAATAAAATGCCTAATAAAACTACCGTGTTTGCAAAATGGCAATAAGGGAATCCTAAGAAAAGATCCGTCGCCGTCATTCGCCGAGTCTTCTTTGGTCTTCTTCCCTTTACCTCGACCCCGTCGAGTTTTCTTTCTCTTCTTCTCTATAATGTCGGTCTCCTCATTCCGATCTCGTGTATCCTCACCGGAGCCTCCATCAAACCCGTGTCAATAAGTGCCCTCTCAACCCGAGCACGAGTCCGCACTTCCTCCCTCCGAGCCTCGCCAAAGGAGCGACCTCGGACAATCTCTAGTATCGAGCCTCCATATCTCTCGATCGTCACCCGACCGGTTATGGCGACTCGCCTTAGCCTCGCCTCCTCGTAGTCCTACTCGAGTCGCAGCCGCCTCCCAATAAAGCCCGACGTCTCTCCCCCAATATGACCCGAGTCGCTCCCATCTCCCTCTCGTACTCAATCCAAGTAGACAAGTGGTCAAGATGGTACTCTTCCCGCCCCGAAGATAGCCCCGGGTGGAAAAGCAACGTAAGTCCAAGCTCCTCGAGAAGAATGAAAAGCCGGGCCGGATCTCTCATATCAAATGGCACCACCTCCATGGTACGGATGTCCTCCCACCGCCCAACGGCTCCTCGTAAGGCCCCGAACCGCCGGATACCAAGCAAGGTATGTAGAAGGATGACCAGCGTAACCCCGGAACCCTCACTATATAGGACTCCCGAAATATCCTCCCGGTCCGCAACCTCCAGCCGAGGTACCCACCAGCCGGATGTCCGAAGTGGATAACCTAGCCATCATCGCCTCCCAGCCTACCCCGGTCCCGCTGTCGAGGCGCACCTCTCCGAGAAATCACCCAAGGGCACCGAGTCGGCAAAGCCCTCGGCAAAGCCCCAAGCCTCTCCCCGCAGCCCATAAAGTCGATGACAATGGGCTCCTGCACCTCATGAAATGGTCTCCCCTAGCCATCCTATCAATGCCATGCAAATTCTCACCCAAAATCAGTGGAACAATGTCCTTCCCAGCCCTACAATCTCTGACCATGTCCAAGAGACCACCATGACAGATCCCCACGGACTCAGCGGTGAACAGAGAAGAAAATATGCAGAGGATAAAGGCATCCATAGCCACCGTGGTCGCAGCCATAGCCGGAGACCCAAACCTGCCCGGGATATCAGAAAGGTCAATCCTGTCCGGGGCTATCATCATCTCCTCAGCCTCTCCCAGAGAAATCTGCAGAAAAGATGCAAGCTTTGCCGCCACCGGCACGTCTTCGATCAACGGAATTGATATAGCCTCAATTTCTGGACCCCCAATCAAGGCTCGGAAGTCTTCATGCGTTGGGACAATCTCATTGTAAGAAAAGCAGTAAACGTGTCTCCGGACGTCCCAAAACTTTGCTGCTGCTCTCAAAAGGTCCCAATCGGGCGGGAGATCCCTCAAATGCCATAAAGACTTGATCTTGAAGGAAGAATCAAGCAACCCCTTGTGAGATTGGAAGTTATATCTCACCCAAGACTGAAGATCGGACAGAAAGCGGTCTCTTTTCCCCCTTTGCAATCTAACGGGCTTCTCCATCGCAAAATGATCAAAGGTGGTGTCTTTAGGTCCAATATGTGCTCGGGAACAGCTTGGGACAAGTCTAAGTTGAAAATGAAATGAAATGGCCAAGCCTTGGTTTTATTCTCAAAATAACCGCCAGACAGAACCGTGAGCCGCACGGCCTCATTTGCTCCAGAGACCATGCCGCACGGCTTCATTTACCTGATGTAAATGTCAAATCTGCAGCAACCAAGTTGCTGCCCAAAGGGAGTTTTCACCCCACTTTTCCAACCAAAACCTGTACAAAAACATGTTCAAAGACCATCCAAGCATTTATATATCATTATATATCATTTTGGCCCCGTTTCAGCCCCGATTCCAAGCAAAAAACCGCCCCGAGGCTCAAGTAATATGCAAATTAATAAAGCATAAATAGAAAAAGCAAATAAAATAGTATTACATTGTTTTCGCCCCATCGGCGCCCAAATAAAGCAAAAAATAAACAAAATGTGCATAAAACTTGTTCATTGTTTGTTTTCCTTCCTAAGTGAATTTTAGAGACCTCCTAGGCCTCCGATTCTTCCTCTTCATCGCTGCTCAGCTCATAGACGCTAGCCTCCCTCATCAAGTCCTCCGCATCGCTCACATCTGAAAGGTGGACATTATCATGCTCGTACTCAGCCAGCTGCTCCAAGATGTCAGCATTGGGTCCCCGTCCCCGAGGCATGGCACTGGAAGAGTACTCCGAAGCCGATGAGGTGGATGTTGTGCCCCCGACATGCCTTCTCTTGCGCCCGGGCTCCTGCACGTCCGCCGCCGCCTTTGAAGCGCAGGCCAGCTTCCTCAGAAGGGACCGGCACATGTCTTTCCAGCCCCTATTCTGCCTGACCAATCTGTCGTAAGTGCGAGCTGGAACCTGAGAAAAAAGAGAAGAAAATCTCAGAAAATCTCAGAATTGCAAAAAGCAAAGAAATCTGAAAGAGGGAAAAGACCCTAAAGTGTACTTACAGTGCTGTCCGGCGGCAAGGTATACTGGGGCTCCCTAGTGTCGGGGACAGGTATCCTCAACCTCCTCGGTACTCCGTGGACCACATAAGACAGGTGCGCAGGAGGGATCGGCGGGTCAGAAGGCTCGGCCTCCCCATATCCCTGAGTGACCGCCAACTTCACTAGCTTCTGTGGCGTCCTCAGTCGCTGCTCCACAAACGCAGCATATGGGGTATCCATATCAAAATACTCCTCGGCGGCCACGCCTGCCTGATATCTAGCAATGTCGTCCTCCGACCAATCCCTGGGCTGTAGCATCCGTGCTGGAGGATCCTGGGGAGTAATGGCGTCCAATGGAGGGACATGGCCATGCTGCCTAGAAAATCGGTCCCCCAGATAGATGACATCGCATGTCAGCCCAGTCAACCATCGCCTCTGTCTCGTCGCCTCCACGGCCTCTCCTAGCAAAATCTCCGGATACCTGCCCCACGGGTAGAAGTCCACCCCATCATGCCCATCCTTGTTGATAACTGGCCTCACCATCTTATAATCAAAGGTGATCCGGGTCTTCCCGGTGAACTCATCTCTCGCATCTTCCCTCCAGCGGATCATAGCAGGAAAGATGGTGACATCGCTCTGTTGGTTCCACGGAAAGAACTCCGATCACCTCACAAAACCGCACTCCGCATGTTCAAAACATCAAAAGGGTCATTTTTCTTTCATAAATGTCTCAAGACAGAAAAGTAAAAGAGAAAGGAAAGAGAGACTACCTCGAGAGCAAAAGAGAAACAATCCATGGAGGCAGCCTTGTTACGGCTGTACATATCCAGAGAAAAGTAGAGCTCCGCCAATCCGGCCTCGCCCCACGAGACCGTCCCAATCCCATCAACATCCTCCAGAGAGTCGAGGAGGCAAGTCATAGCCAGAGTCCCAGAATTTGCAAAGATAGTGACTGACAGCATCAACCACACAAAGGCTCTAGCAAGCTGGTGGGCAGTCACCTCACTAGCAGCAAAATCCTGTATGCAGTTCTGGACTGCCACCTCGACATTCCTCGTCTCCATTCCAAGCCCCTTGGGAATCAGCTCAAACCCAACCAAAGCCCCCGAACTCCTCAAGCTGATATGGTCCCTCCAAGTCACAGCCTCCCGTGAACCGTAAGCCCGTGATAGCAAGAAATCGGCCGGAGTCACCGCGCCTCCCCAGCCTAAGATGAAAGCCGTGGGTGGTGTCCCACCGTAACTCGATAGGGCCTGGACCAAGCCCTTGCTCTTCGAGGTAATGTGAATACCTCTGCCGATGGCCTCAATGAACAAATCCAAGCCGGTAGCCCTCACCAGCTGCTTAGGGTTCGCCCCATTCTTCTCAAAATCGGGCATCCTCTCCCATAGCCTGACTGTAATCTCCGAAGGCCCTCTAGACTTGTTCTCCTGTAGACAAGCACAACAAAGAAGTGTGTCAGTCCTTCATCTCATTTCAAAAGCATGCGTATATTCAAAAGTGCACATATTTTCAAAAGAAAAGCATTCATAAAAAATTTTCTAGCATCCTATGCATAGAAAACGTGTCTTTCATCACTTGAAACACATCATGTCAAGCACATTGCTCTCCTAAGCACAAAATCACAATTTTCAAAATTATTTGCACATAAGCGTTAATTTTTTCTCAAAAATGGCATGCATGAATCCTTTTCATCGTCCAAAATCCCGTTTTCTCATCCATAATCAAAAATTGACCTAGTTCTAGCACATGCGAGGACTTCGTCACATTTTAGACAATTATTTCTCTTACTCTATTTTCGAAAAGAAGATGGGTCATTCTCATTATTTTGTCAAATAAATTGCACGTACATATTCTTTTATCTTCTTAGCCTCATAGGTTAATCATCAAGATTTCAAAATCATCCAAAAATCCTAAGAAAATTCGAAAAATTCCTAAAGCTTGGGTCAAGCCCTAAATCAATCAAAATTCAATCAAAATCGACGGAATTGAGCAAATTAAGAATGCTTACCCCAACCGATCGAGGGTTCGTTGATTTATGCTCCCTTCTCCCCGGATAGAGCTCCGATGGACGCGTAAGAAAGTCATACTTCCTCTCTGTGCGAACAAGTTCCTTCCTCCTCCTTCTCGCGGCCGCGGAGATGTTCCTTCTAGCTTGCCTCGGCATTGGGTTTCCCTCCGGATCCATTCCAAATCAGTAGAGGCAAAGGGAATTGAAGGAATTTCGAAATTTCTCTCCCTCCTCTCTCTTCCTCGACAGTGAATGGGCAGCAATAATGCCCAATGCCCGTTCAAATCTGTTTTAAATAATCTGGAAAAATCAGACTTCTAGCCGTACGGCTTCTTTTGCCACCATCTCATGCCGGGCGGCTTCTTTCGCTCTGAACAGAAATTACCTTTTTGCCCCTGGACTTTCCACTTGGGCATGTAATTCCCGTTATCTTTTAACTAAGATAACGTCGTTTTCAAAAGATATCCTTTATCTTCCAAGCAAATAAGCTTTCTTCCCCAGTCGCCTCCGTTACTTCCGTTATAACGGGATAACGCTAGGTGACAACCTCCGAATTGTCAGAACTCCAAACTTTAGCTACCTCTATCACCGATAGTGAAGTATGCTCAAGTTCTCCAAACTTAAGCTACCTCTATCACAGATAGTGAAGTACGCTCAAGTTCTCCAAACTTAAGCTACCTCTATCTCCTCGATAGTGAAGTATGCTCAAGTTCTCCAAACTTAAGCTACCTCTATCACGGATTGAGAAGTACGCTCAAGTTCTCCAAACTTTAGCTACCTCTATCTCCTTGATAGTGAAGTACGCTCAAGTTTCCCAACTTTAGCTACCTCTATCTCCTCGATAGTGACGTAAGCTCTAGTCAATCAGGTGACAACCTCCATTAATTGTCAATCAGGTGACAACCTCCATTAATTGTCAATTAGGTGACAACCTCCATTAATTGTCAACACTTCGAGGATCCTAGACATCGTTCCTAACCTATCTAGTGATGCTTGAACTACGATCAAGGCTTGATTCCTTCGGGATACGTAGGTAGCCTTTTATAAAAGGTCCAGCCATCCGACCACTTTGGTCACCCTATTCCTTCGTCACTCCTCAGTGATGAAGTAGTCCCTCATAAAGGTCTTTACATCCAACCACATTGGTCACTTCTAGCATATCCCAGTAGGATCAATTGCTTGACCTCCTAGGTCATTTTCTCTGCTATTTCCCCATCAAGAGACCAGTTTTCTCTTCTCTATTCCTCAGAGGATCTCTTCAGAACTATGGCCTGGCTTGATTCCCACTCGGGATACGTAGGTAGCCTTCCAGAGGTTCAGCCACTCGACCACCTTGGTCACCTAATCCGTCTCGGCATTCGCCAGATCGGATCCTTTTCTATCGACAACCCCACTCGCCCTGCAAGTGACGTTGCCGAGGGGCTTCTGTAAGTACCCAAATCTGGCTCATGCCTTCCGATTAAATTTTCCGGCAATTCCGATAATTTTCCCGGTAATTCCCCAGACTTTCCTGGAGTTCCGGAACAATTCCGGAACTGTTTCAAATCATCTAAGGGCTGAAGGGAATGCTTACCAATTAAGAAACACGTTTTTCTTAATTTGGAAAAGGTTCTAGAATTGCCACCTTGCATGATTCTAGAAACATGCTGAGTCACAAGGGATAATGCCGCACGGCTGCATTAGCCAAGGACCTATGGCCACACGGCTTCATTGGTCTTATCCAGACTGCCTATAAATAGAGCCCTCCTCTACCCATTTTACATACGAAAAACACACACAATACACTCTATATTCAGTCCCAATACACTCAAATACTGCTAGAAATCCAAGAAGGTTGAAGAAGCAAGCCAAGAAGCCACCTCCCTCCTCCTTGAAGATCCCAAAGTTGGTCCTTCCACCTAGCTCAACCCAAAGAAAAAGAGGCCATCATTGGTAACCTCTCACTCCCTTGCCTTGCATTTTAATTGCTCTATGTGAATTAGATTGCTCATTGCATTCATATATTGTTATTATCTTTGCTTGGGACTTGATAGTATTCATTAAAGATCATATCTTTATTATACCCCCTTTCCCCTTTGCATAAATTAGGCATCATTTGTCATTAAAAATGTAATCTTTAAATCAAAGGTGCATCCTTTGCACCTAAAAATCCCCTTTTACATAAAAATGTCATCTTTATGCATCCTTTGCTCATAAAAATGCAATCTTTATATTAAAAATGCATCATTTGCACATAAAATTCATTTTCATGCATCCTTTGCATTAAAGGTCATTCCTTCATCATAAAAATGCATCCTTTGCTTTTCAAAATGCAATCTTTATGCATCCTTTGCATATTAAATGCTAATTTCCTCATAAAATGCATCATTTGCAAATAAAGATCACTTCTTTACATCAAAATGCATCCTTTACAAATCAAATGCATCCTTTGCAAACCAAAAATATCATCTTTTCACTAAAAATGTCATTTTTACATGCATTCCCCCATGTCCCCATTAGCAACCTTGGAGCGGATCGGTGTAAAGATCCTATCTTTGCATCGTTTCTTCCATTAAAGGTTCCATAATCTCTTTAGAAAGGGACAACCTTGAACCCTATATCTCCGATTAACACTTAAGACGAGCACGAAGCATTCATATAAGCTCGATCGTCTTAAGGTGTAGGATTGATGGGCTAAGGACATTCCTTCCTAAAGAACCTCATTTCTGGGCTATAAAAGAGAGTCCTTCTCTCGATCACGCAAGTCCCAAGGTTAAAAATGCGATGATCACAAGTCCAAGATGAGGACGGGATCAAAATCCCGAATACATAAAATCCAAGAAATCCCGAGCGACAACCAATAAATGGTTTGTACGTCTGGAAGACAACTTGGGACATTCCCTCCCCTTTTATTCAAACATACGCACACAAGAAAGCACACAAACAAGCAAAATAAACGGAATCTAGGGAGACTTGTTACGGCAAGGCACCTTGGGTGAACGACGATCCGTTCTTCCCAAGGGGTAACTTAACCTCCGAACCCATAAAATCTTTTTTTTCAAAATTTTGAGGAAATCAAAATGGCGTGGCGACTCCGTTTTTCAAATTAAACCGGATGTCTTCAAACTCACGTGAATCCAAAATTTGGGCACACATTCACAGCTACATGATGTAGCGAGTTTCAACGGTAACATGTTTAACTGGCTACACCGTGTAACAAGTTCTAAAAAGTTGATCATTTTGAAAAATAGTTTCAAATGTGAGTTATTTTGAGATTTTTATTTTTAAAATGGAATTATTTGAGAAAAAATCGAGAAAATGTGGGGTAGGGAAGTAATGGGATAATTATTGTGAAATGACAAGTGGGTCTAATGAAAAAAAAAAATATTAAAAAGTTTTCATTTTGAAAGTGTGTTTTTTTAAATGTGACACCCAAATTTTAATTTTGTGCATTTTTGAGTGGAACGAAAAGAGTATAACATTGTTATCAATATACCGTTATTTATAGTTACGAAAACATTTAATTGTCAAGGCAATTGAAGTATTTTAATGATAACTTAGTTTATGTGATATGCATTAATTAATTGCATTTCTTATTAATATGTTTGCACAAGTCTAAAATAATACTCCCTTCGTTTCTAAAACAATGTCGTTTTAGCACAAAGCACACATATTATCCCTTCGTTTCTAAAACAATGTCGTTTTAGCACAAAGCACACATATTAAGGAACATGATAAAATACTATATTATCCTTAATCACTCCTCTATTTAATGTAGATTATAGTTAATTGTCAAAGAATATTAAGAGGCCGTTTGGTTCGGTGGAAAAAAAGTAAAGGAATGGAATGTTCAATGGAATGGAATTCATGAAGGAATTGGAATGGAAAAAAAATGGTCAAACCTTCCGTTTGGTTGACACGAAATGGAATGAAATTGTCATTCAATTCCTTGCCAAATCATGTTTGATTTGAAAATACAAATTATAGGAATGGAATGAAAACATATAAAATGACCAATTTACCCTTCTTTAAAAAAAAAATTGGGGGGTGGGGGGTAGGGCGGGGGGTATGCAAATTTTTTTTGTGGGGTAGGGGTGGGTGGGGGGTAGGGGGTGGTGGTGGGTGGGGGGTGGGGGGCTGGATGGGGGTAGGGCAAAAAAATAAAAAAATTGTTGGGGGTGGGGGCTGGGTGGTGGGGGGGTGGGGGCTGGATGGGGGGTAGGGCAAAAAAAAAAAAAAAAAAATTGTTGGGGGTGGAGGCCGGATGGGGTAGGGCAAAAAAAAAAATTGTTGGGGGGTGGGGTGGGGGGTGGGTGGGGGGTGAAATTTGGGTGGTGGGGGTGGGGAAATTTGGATGGGGGTAGGGCAAAAAAAAAAAAAAAATTCGTGGGGGGTGAGGGGGTGGGGGGTATGGGAGTGGGGTGGGGGGCTGGATGGGGGGTGGGGTGGGGGCTGATTGGGGGGGGGGGTTAGGTAGGGGTATTTTTGTCAAAAAAATTTTTTTTTTTCCATCACCAAAGGAATTCGTCATTCCTTCCAATATTGGAAGGAATGAATTTTCATTTCAAGGAATGAATTTTCATTTCGTAGGGAATGGAAAAAAAAACATTCCAACGAGCCAAACAGACGGAAGGAATGAAGTCAACGGAATTGACCATTCCATTTTGCCCCGGAATGACCAATTCCGTCGAACCAAACACCCCCTGAAGGTCAAGTGAATAAAGGCTATGGATAAATCTAAAAAAAATAACTAAAATGTTGTTGGATATTGTAAAATGACAATGTTTTTGGAACAAAATTTTTCTTCTTAAACGACATTGTTCTAAAAAGGGGAAAGTACTCCCTCCTTTCCAAAATATCCTCAGCTTTTAGAAGAAAATTTTGTTCCAAAATAAATACTTCCTCCATCCCGATCGACTTAGGATTTTTTGAAATGACACGGGGATTAAGAAAAAGGTAAATGTTGTGAGTGTAATTTAAAAATAGGAGAGAGAATGAGTGGAGGGAATAGTAAATTATAATGGTGTTGTGAGTATTAAAATAATGTAGTAAAGAGAATGAGTGGAGAGAGTAGTGATTTAAGGTTTTCATTTTGAGCCGTCCTAAATCGGGTGGGACGCCCAAAAATGGCAAAAAGTTTTAAGTCTACCGGAACGGAGGGAGTATTACTTTTGAGTTGAAAGGACTCAAATGTCACTTTTACATTGCATTGAAGCTTGTCTATCTTATTACTCCATTCGTTCCCAAATAACTGTTGCTTTTTTGGGTTTTCAACGGTTTTATAAAAAACAATTATTATGATGAGTTAATGAAAAAATAACAATTTTGCCCATATTAGTTACTAGCCTAAGCCCGTGTTCAAGGCCACGTTTTTTTATTTTGTTTTTTTAAAAAAAAAAAAAAATTTAAATTAAAAAAATAAAAAATTTTTTTGGCAAAATGTGAGGGACCAAATAGTTCCTCCATTTTGAAATTCAAACTGAAAGAAGAGAGAGAGAGAGAGAGAGAGAGAGAGAGAGAAGGGGATATGTGTGTGTTTTAAAAAAAAAAAAAAATTTTTTTATTAAAGGGAGGTCAAAATGGGAAAGTGACAAAATAGTGAGGGCAAAATGGAAATTTTGCCCATTGACACTATTCACTCTACTGTAGCAAAGGCACCTTCCATTTATACTATAGATTTCTCTCTTTTACAATACTTCACTCAATAAAATAATTAATAAATTGTTACAAGTATCAATGCAAAGGTAAAAGTGGAAAATCAATATTTTTAACCCAAAAGCAATAATTATTTTGGAACAAAATATTTATCCAAAAGTGATATTTATTTTGGATCGGAGTGAGTAATTGTTTTCGTGTGAGACATTATTGTATGAGAGAGACACATTTAATAGGGGAAAGTTTGTATTTAAAAAGAATGAAATCTCTCACAAAGTTGAAGGTTATCTTAGATCATCATTCACATTCGTTTGTACCTACAATATCATACCCTTTAAACTTATACAATATTTTCTCATCTTTTCAAGAAAGTAAAACTAGAATAAAAGGGAAATTATGAGGTATGTTTTGAAAATCAATGGTTGAGTGGGAAGTGGAACGAAAGAAAGAAAAGGGTTATGTATTGTATTATAAAAATGGGCTTGAGCAGAGTTAAATGAATAGTAATCTTTGTGATCTATATTTATGCAAAAGAAAAGAAATAAAAGATGAAGAAAAATTTGAAAAAAAAGTTTACCTCTCTTATGTTAAAGTAGAAAGTGACCAAAAGAAAGGAATGCGATCAAACCCATGTGTGAAAGTATGAAAACCTTTAAATTTGGGGGTTGAATCACTGAATTGACATGGTTGAGCGGAGAGATAAAATTAAAGTGAGGATATATTTGAAATACTTTCTAGTTTCACTTGCTTGACTTCGTATAGTCTTACCTTCATTTGTAACCGTAAACCTAGCCCGCGAATTTCGCGATACATTACAAGCCATAAAGCCATATTTGATCCCTAAAAAGCAGTGTTCTAAAAGACCCCGCCTAAGGGCACCTAGGCGCTAGGCCCCTCTCCAACGCCTAGTTCTTGTTGGACAATATGTATGGCTTCTCAAGAACTTAACAGAAAATCTGACGGAGAAAATAACGGAGATTGGGAAAACTGGAAACAAGTCGAGTCTTGTATTATATACAATCTCCGTAAGAGTTATTTGTCCCGCACTGGTGCTTACGGTTATATGACAAAACTCTCGTAAGATAAAACGACTTACTATTAGTTATAAGGAGCACTCCAATATAACTAATCTAACGAACAACAAAGGTTTTAGAACTTTGGACTTGAAAGATTGAATGCAACAATATGCAATGATTTGGGTTATGTTATTCTATCTCTCTAGAGGGTAAAATGCTCAAAATGACTGTATATGTAAATTGAAATTCGGAGGGGAAGTATATAAAGAGAATCAAAGGGTTTGGTGGCTTTTCCCTTGAAAAGTCACAACTTTTCGGGTATAACAAAGACTTGCACGGCCGTGTCCAATGAACTGCACGGCCGTGCAAGGCAATATGCACGGTCGAGTTCATGGCTCTGCACGGTCGAGTGGCAAGGCAAGGCACGGTGCACGGCCGTGTCCTAGACACATGCACGGCCGTGCGTAAGCTTCTTCACCGCTCGTCGCCCCTTTAGCCACAACAAGTCCACACCAATTTTGGGACCAACCCAAAACACACTTTGACCCAATATTTAAGTTACAAATCATTTGTCATTAATTCTCATTCACCCTAAATGGTTTTGAGACATTAAATGAGTTTAATAATCTACAACAAATGTAGAATACATTTTGTAACTAGTTCCGTTAACACATAACGAACTTCCGTTAGAAATCTAGGTCAACGTTAAGTCAAACTTAACTTTCCGTTACCCATTTCCAACAATCCCCCACATGAATGACAATTAATGCATGTATGCAAATTCGTCCAAAGTTCCGGCGAACTATTATTACATCGGGATAGATAGCTTGTGGCCTTGAATCTCCCCTAGTGAAATATTATCGGATATACTAGCCATTTGGTAGCGTGTCGCTTTGAACCTGATCGTCTGGGTGTATACCAAGACAATAATACTCACATAATAACAGCTCTAACAATTGTTGTTCTCACGTTTTGTCCATTTTGGCCCTGAACCGTATCTCATTCATAAGCGTTCATTTAGAGGCGGCCTTATTACCTCTCACTTATATAGGTGATTCTCACTATAAGGAGTATCATGCACTACTCCACCCGTAGGTATAGAAATCATTAAAAGTTTTCTCAACTTAACCTTCCCACTGCTGCATGTGCTTGTACTTGGATGTTCTGGGAATGAGTATTCAACATCTCCAGGTTAATAAACCGAGTTGTTGTTTCCAAGTAACTCTACTAGAACTTATAACTTGGTTGTCTCATTGAACCAAGGGCCCGGGATCTCCATTTCTCAAGGTTGAGTGTCCGCTATAAGTTCTTTTGTTGTGGGTTTTAAACCCATTCCCTTAACAGCTTTATACAGTTGATCTCTATTTATACCTTTGGTAAATGGATCCGCTAAGTTATCACATGATTTTACATAATCAATGGTGATAACGCCATTCTTGATCAACTGTCTAATGGTATTGTGTCTACGACGAATATGTCTAGACTTACCATTGTACATACTATTCTGTGCCCTTCCAATTGCTGATTGACTATCACAATGGATTAGTACAAAGAGTAATGTGTTTGCTCCAACAAGGAACATCCTCCAGGAAGTTCTTAAGCCATTCTCGCTTCTTCCCCAGCCTTTATCCAACGCGATAAACTCAGCATTCCACGTGGATCCGGCTATACACGTTTGTTTGGAGGATTTCCATGACACTCGCTCCTCCACCTATTGTGAATACATATCCACTCGTGGATTTAGAGTCTTTTGTGTCCGATATCCAATTGGCATCACAAGATCCTTCTAATATCGCTGGATATTTATTGTAAAGTATCCCATGGTTTAATGTATACTTTAAATATCTTAGTACTCTCATTAGTGCTTTCCAATGATCAAGCACTAGGATTGCTTGTGAACCTACTTAGTTTGCTCACCGAATATGCAATGTCCGGACGAGTACAATTTGTTAAGTACATCGATCGCCAATTATCCTTGCATATTCCAACTTGAGAAACCGGTTCCCTTTGTTCTTGGCTAAATGTAGAGCCAAGTCTACAGTGTCTTAGCGGGAGGGTCATCAAAGACATTGAATTTCCGAAGAACATTCTCTAGGTAATGGGATTGTGAAAGAACTAATCCTTCGATGTTCTAGAGATCTTTATCCCTAATATTACATCAGCTAATCCCATGTCTTTTATGTCAAAGTTCTTCTTTAACATGCCTTTGGTATTCATGATTAAATCATGATTACTTCCCATTATGAGCATGTCGTCTACATAAAGACAAATGATAACGAATGATTCGTATGTTCCTTTAATGTAGACACATTTGTCACATTCATTAATCTTGAATCCATTCGATAACATAGTTACCGTCGAACTTCTCATGCCATTGTTTAGGTGCTTGTTTTAGTCCATACAAGGACTTTACAAGTTTACACACCTTTCGTTCTTTACCAGGAACCACGAACCCTTCGGGTTGTTCCATGTAAATTTCTTCATCAAGTTCTCCATTTAGGAAAGTCTTCACATCCATTTGGTGTATCTCAAGATTATGCACCGCCGCAATAGCTATGAGAACACGAATAGATGTGATCCTTGTGACAGGGAGTATGTATCGAAGAAATCATATCCCTCTTCGTCTAAAGCCTTTGGGCAACTAGCCTAGCTTTGTACTTTTCGATAGATCCATCCGCCTTATACTTCCGTTTAAGGATCCATTTGCAACCTAATGGTTTGCAACCTGGAGGAGATCAACTAATTCCCAAGTATTGTTGAGCATTATGGATTCTATTTCACCGTTAATAGCTTCCTTCCGTAACGAACTATCCTGGATCGGACAAAGCTTCTTTAACAGCTTGATGGTTTGTTTTCTAACATGTAAGATAGAAAATCGTGGACCAAAAGTCTTTTCCACTCTTGCCCTTTTGCTACGTCTCGGTTCTTCATCTTCTATTTGAGAAGGACCGGATGTAGACTCATGTGTTCTCTTATTAGAACCTACATCTTTCCCCGTCCTTAACCGGAAAAATGTTTTCAAAGAATACCGCATTCCTTGATTCTATAGTAGTTCCTACGTGCATATCCGAATGTCCGATTTATGCACTATAAACCGATAGGCACTACTATTATTGGCATATCCAATAAAAACACAAAGCCAATGGTCTTTGGGCCAATCTTGACTTGTTTAGGTTTAGGTACTTCAACCTTGGCCAAACACCCCCACACTTTAAGGTATTTAAAACATGGCCTACGATTATGCCACATTTCATAGGGTGTTTTGTCAATACCTTTCTTGGGTATTTTATTAAGAACATAATTAGAAGTGAGTATTGCTTCCCCCCACAAGTTGTCTGCAAGCCCGAACCGATCAAAAGCGCGTTCATCATCTCTTTGAGAGTGCGGTTTTTGCGTTCAGCAACTCCATTAGATTGAGGGGTATATGGAGCCGTTGTTTGATGAATTATGCCGGATTCCCAACATAGTCCTTCAAACGGTGCTTCATATTCTCCACCTCTATCGCTTCTAATTTTCTTGATTTTCAAGTTAAGTTGATTCTCAACTTCTTTCTTATAAGTCTCAAAAGCCCCTGAGGCTTCATCCTTACTTCTTAAGAGATAGACATAGCAATACTTAGTGCAATCATCTATAAATGTAATGAAGTACTTTTTGCCTCCTCGAGTTTGCACTAGTTTTAAATCACATATGTCGGTGTGAATTAACTCGAGAGGAGTCGTGTCTCTTTGTATGGCATTAAATGGTGACTTAGTCATTTTTGCCTCAACACAAACTTCGCACCTATTAGTCGAGTCGGATTTAGTCATTTGGATTAAATCTTGTCTCGCTAATTTCTTAATGGTGTCGAGGTTTACATGTCCTAATCTATCATGCCATAAATTAGAACTTTCCGACAAGTAAACATAAGGAACACAACTTTTATTCATCGCACCTTGGCGGATTACGGTCCATTACATTCATTTTAAAAAGGCCCTCCTCGAGGTAACCTTTTCCAAGAAACAAACCATTCTTGGTTAGTACAAATTTGTCGGATTCGAATACTAGTCTAAAACCGGCCTTACTAAGCAAAGCGCCGGACACCAAATTTTTACGGATGTCCGGAACATGCAAAGCACATCCAACAAGGTTACTTCTTTTCCTAAGTCATCTTCAAAATCACGTTTCCAATGCCTTGAACATCGGAGGTGGCAGAATTTCCCATGTAAAGTTTTCTTCCTGGAGATGGGAGTATAGGAGGAGAAACTTTCCTTGTTACCACAAATATGGCGGGTAGCACCGGTATCTATCCACCATGCTTTAGGGTTCTCCACCAAATTTGCAACGTTGGCTTCAAAGACAACCGCCGCAAAGTCTAGGTCCATATGGTCAACATTGTTCGCCTTTCTTTCTGGGAGACGACAATCCCTTGACAAGTGGCCCGGTTTGCCACAATTATAGCACGACCCCTTGAACCTTTTAGAGGTCTTCTTCTTCCCTTTCTTAGCATTCCCGGTTTCGAATGCTTTCTCTTGTGCCACTCGTGCTAGCCTCGGCGAGATTGACCTTAGCCTCCATCTTGCCTTTAGCAACTTTGGCCTCATTCATTCTATTGTTCTCTTCTATTTGAAGACGAACAACAATGTCTTCTAAGGACATCTCCTTGCGTTTATGCTTGAGATAGTTCTTGAAGTCCTTCCACGAAGGAGGCAACTTTTCAATGATAGAAGCCACCTTAAATGGATCATTCATGATCATCCCTCGGCATCAAGCCCATGTAGAATGATTTGGAATTCATCTACTTGAGTTGTTACCGATTTGGAATCGACCATCATAAAGTCAAGATACTTACCGACGACAAATTTCTTTGACCCAGCATCCTCGATCTTGTACTTCCTTTCCAAAGTGTCCCACAACGCTTTGGCTAACTCGACTGTACTGTACACATTGTATAGTGCATCGTCAAGTCCATTTAAGATATAATTCTTACAAAGAAAATTACCGTGAGACCAAGCCTCCTTTGCCATTTGCCTTTGGGGGTCCGGATCACCTTTTTCTACCGCCGGAGGATCTTCCTTTAAGAAGCGGTGCAAGCTTAGGGTGGTCAAGTAGAAGAGCATCTTCTGTTGCCATCTCTTGAAATCCACACCGGTGAATTTCGCGGGTTTCTCACCATGACTGATGTGATGAGTTGTAGGAGCGGGAGCAACATTGTTGAATGTAGTATCTCCTTGCGGTGGAGGCGTCACATTCCCTTGACTAGATGAAGTGGTGTCTTTCTCGTTTGCCATCTCTTGAAGAAGCGTAAAATAACTCTTACGATTGTTGGACAATATGTATGGCTTCTCAAGAACTTAACAGAAAATCTGACGGGGAAAATAACGAGATTGGGAAAAGCGGAAACAAGTCGAGTCTTGTATTATATACAATCTCCGTAAGAGTTATTTGTCCCGCACTGGTGCTTACGGTTATATGACAAAACTCTCGTAAGATAAAACGACTTACTATTAGTTATAAGGAGCACTCCAATATAACTAATCTAACGAACAACAAAGGTTTTAGAACTTTGGACTTGAAAGATTGAATGCAACAATATGCAATGATTTGGGTTATGTTATTCTATCTCTAGAGGGTAAAATGCTCAAAATGACCGTATATGTAAATTGAAATTCGGAGGAAGTATATAAAGAGAATCAAAGGGTTTGGTGGCTTTTCCCTTGAAAAGTCACAACTTTTCGGGTATAACAGCACTTGCACGGCCGTGTCCAATGAACTGCACGGCCGTGCAAGGCAATATGCACGGTCGAGTTCATGGCTCTGCACGGTCGAGTGGCAAGGCAAGGCACGGTGCACGGCCGTGTCCTAGACACATGCACGGCCGTGCAGAAGCTTCTTCAGCCTGCTCGTCAGCCCTTTAGCCACAACAAGTCCACACCAATTTTGGGACCAACCCAAAACACACTTTGACCCAATATTTAAGTTACAAATCATTTGTCATTAATTCTCATTCACCCTAAATGGTTTTGAGACATTAAATGAGTTTAATAATCTACAACAAATGTAGAATACATTTTGTAACTAGTTCCGTTAACACATAACGAACTTCCGTTAGAAATCTAGGTCAACGTTAAGTCAAACTTAACTTTCCGTTACCCATTTCCAACAGTTCTAAGCCCCGCCTAGGTCCCGACTAATCCCGACTAATTCCGACTAGTCCCCGCCTAGGCGCTAGGCCCGGCTCCACCGCCTAGCATCCGCCTAGCGCTTTTTAGAACCTTGCTAAAAAGTAGCCGGGTTGACAGTTGTGTTTAACATGCATATGCGTGTACTCGTGTATAAATATTATCTTATTATCATTGATTAGAGCATGATACAAGTGACCTTATAAAATATCTTACTTTGGTAACATTGATATCCCATCTATTCATTCATGATATCATTATGTGGTGTAGAATTGTAAGTTAGATTCATCCATGTAAATATAATCACATATTCATGATAATACTTGTAGATTATGTGTGTTGTAAAGATTCGAGACTTGTTTGGACAACAAGTCATTATATAATTTGAACATCCAAATATATTTTATTTGTTTTAGTTTAGTTAATAGTTTTATATTGTTTATTATTTTGTTTTACTCGAGTACGAGCAAAAAATAAATTTGGGAGTATTTAATAGATGTGTTTTCACCCATCCAAATGATATACCTTTAGGTCTATTTGATGCTCAACCTTGGGTGTTTTGATTGCTTTTTGAATTTTTTATAAGTATAGGAAAAAGAAGGAGAAAGTCACGAATATTGATCTTAATGAGTACAAAAGGAACGATCAATAGCGGAGCGGTAAAGGAGTAAAGAATGGAAATTACAGAAAGACAAAGTGGATATGCCTCTAATTTTATTCATTACCATTGAATAGTACTCTTCAAGAGCTTTAAAACGATATGTGGCATGTCCCAATCGGAGTACGTACAAAAAAGTTATTACCTATGAAAGTTTGCCGAGAAGCGCACACATCCAAGGGAGGAGATCGCCCGCTCCTCAATTCCAGAAACTCGTTATTTTCTCACCACTAAAGGGTATGTCGCCCCCTCCCCTTCCCTCAGCCAGCACCAATTTTCTCTCCTTTTTGGAGTATGATTTCTCGGTTGTATCCTAACTTGATCCTTCTTCTCCCATGTATAAATAGGACTCTCTGGTAACATTTTGGGACATCTTTAAGCTTTATTAATCTCTTATTCTCTTTATCATCTCTTGTATATTAGATTAGAGTTTTAATTATTTGAAGATTTAATAACAAGGTTTTATGCTTTTGATTGTAATGGTCATTTGCGGCTAAAGTCTTGATTCATGAATTGGGTAAGTAACAATTTGATCATTATGCTATTGATTTAATTCTTCATACCTATTTCTCATTCTTGTTCTTCTCAACATTCTTCGAGATCATTCTTAGGTTTCAATTGTATGTTAATATACTTTTGGTCTTTTAATCTATTTGGGTATAAACCATTGCATTCACATGTATAGTTTATACAATTGACCATTGTTGAGAAGATTAGATTCGATTGATGAGTTAACGGAAATCAATGAATATATGTTCTAATGTTATTATGATGTAAATTGAATCTGTTGAATGTTTGTATCAAATTCACGAAAGATATAAACAAGGTAAAGATATTAGGGCTTTAATGTTATAATCGAATTCACGGAATATATAACATCTTAACTCTATATGAACCCTTGAATGAGATTAAATTCCTTTTACATGATTTAAATAGCATACAGTGACAATTGTTATGATCCCCAATCCATGAATCCCTTGTTTCATTGTTATCGTTACTTGTTTTATTTTGCTTTCTTAGATTAATAATTGCTCAAACAAATCAAACCCCCTTTTGGTTACCTTTCTACACTAATAAAATATACTTGTTCAACTTTAGTCCCTGTGGATTCGACCCTTACAAGTAAGCATACTAATACATTGATAAACTAGAGCACTTGCTATGTATTTATAGTAAGAGAGAGATTTCCTTCATCATGAATCCATGTGTATTTTTGAACATTTCACTTTGATTCATTAGCTAATTAGCTATTGAATTCATGTGTATTTTGAATATTGCACATGAATTCAGTAGCTAGTTAGCTAATGAATCCATATGTATTTTTGAACATTGCAGTTGGATTCAGTAGCTACTTAGCTAATGAATCTATATGTATTTTGAACATTGCATTCAATAGCTAGTTAGCTACTGAATTCATGTGTATTTTGAACATTGTACATGAATTCAATAGCTAGTTAGCTACTGAATTCATCTGTATTTTAAACATTACACATGAATTTAGTAGCTACTAAACTACCTAATCCGTTTGTATATTTGAACATTTCACTTAGATTCAGTAGCTTATTAGCTACCGAATTCATGTGTATTTTGAACATTGTACATGAATTCAATAGCTATTTAGTTACTGAATTCATGTATATTTTGAATATTCCACATGGATTCAGTAGACACTTAGCTATTGAATCCAAACGTATTTTGAGAATTTCATTATTATTCAACATTTTTTTCAAAACCTATCTTCAGAGATATAGTTTGATCCGCATCGTCGATATGAGAAAAACAATGTTCTCAGATTTTGTTTTCGACTTATAAATTTTGAAATATTTAATTTTGAAATTTTAGAAAAATTTGAATGATAACGTGACAAATTTTGAAAAGTGACGGTCAAATGACATTGTACCTCCCGACTTTCACAAAAACTAAAAAAATACTACCATTTTTTTTTGTTATAGAATGACATATAATCTAAATCATTAATTTATTTTAATACAATGATTGTTGTTTGTTCTCATATTAAATATGTTTTCATTTGAGCAACCTCGTATATATACATATATATATATATATATATATATATATACATATATGTGTATATATATATATATATATATATATATATATATACACGCTTTAACATCTTTAATACATACATTGACACTCAATAAAACATTCACTAACATTAACTAAATAAATGCTCTTACACTTTTTAACACCATCACTTCCACTTTTTTAATGCTACCACTTTTAAAAACTTGGGGAATCTATTTGAGAGTCTAATAAAACACATTTAATGGTAATCTTTGTAACTCACACCGCAGTAACAATTTAGCGTCAGGTAGTATTTTCGATTGAGTGTTTGATGAATGTTAGTGTTTTTTAGTGTTCATATTGCTTTTGAGTGCCTATTGCGATTGATTGAAGTCTTACTTATTTATAAAAATGACAACGCAAATTTTAAAACATATTTTTTCTAATCGTTAGAGAAAACACAAAATCTGGGGAGAAACGCGTTTCTCCGTCGCCCATGGAGAAACGGGGCTTGTTTTGTCGTGCGACATACCTAGCCAATAGCCAGAAGCTTTGGAAAGGATATCCAGAAGCTTTGGAAAGGATATCCAGAAACCAAATATTTTTTCTGGATATCCTTTACAAAGCTTCTGGATATCCATTTCAAAGCTTCTGGATATCCAGAAGCTTTGTAAAGGATATCCAGAAAAAAATACTTGGTTTCTGGATATCCTTTACAAAGCTTCTGGATATCCATTTCAAAGCTTCTGGATATCCAGAAGCTTTGTAAAGGATATCCAGAAACTGGCTACTTATGTCGTGCGACATAACAAGCCCGTTTCTCCAAGAAACGCGTTTCTCCCCAGACGCACTCTAGAGAAAAATACGTTTTTCATATATTAAGAACTACTTGTGTCAAAAAAATAAAATAATATATATATATATATATATATATATATATATATATACTTCCTCCGTCCGCCTAGTAAGTTCACACTTACTGTTTACACGTTAATTAAGGAGGGAATATTATATTGAAAGTGCTGTGAGTGTGAAAATAAAATAGGAGAGAGAATGAGTGGAGGGAATAGTAAATTATAATGGTTTGTGAGTATTAAAATAATGTAGGAGAGAGAATGAGCGGAGAGAATAGTGATTTAAGGTTTCCTTTTTAGGAAAGAAACAAAGTGTGAACTTTGTAAACGGACGCCCAAAATAGAAAGTGTGAACTTTGTAAGCGGACGGAGGGAGCATATACATTATTTTTTACTTATGTAAAGAAGGAAATATATTAAATTTTAGTTTATGTTTTTTAATTTGTAATTAATGCAAATGATTTTGCACATTTAAAAAAATAAAAATATACTCCGTATATATCATGGCCGCTGCCACTCCTTAAACAGCTCCCGAATCCAATACCAAGCTCTATCGCAGCCACCAACTCATTCTCCCTCTTGGATTGCAATCCATTTGTTGCAAGAGTATCCGCGAAGAACGAGAGCTTGGTAAGAAATTTCGTGAACTTAAGTTACAATCGAAATGTAGTTTCTTCAATTTGAGTTCATTATAATTTGGTTGGTAATTGGTATCATGGAAAATGCTGATGAATCCCCTATTTAATCTCATGTCAAATTAAAGCTACTAACTGGGAATTTCTTCTATTAAATTAAACCAAGAACGTTTTGTTGAGTGATTTTCTTTGTGATTATTTGTATTAATGGTGAGCCTCTAGGTTTTTAGAGCTGTTTGTTTTCATTTGTCAAACAATTGAGTACTTCAAATTACATTGAAGGTATCAGAGGCCGCTGATTTATAAGAATTAGCCCGCGTAAATGCTTCAGTAATTAGAATTTCAGATTGAGTTATAAGATTTTAAATTTTAGGACTATAATGTATTATCGCAATTTGTTTAATGAGGATTGTTGATGTAAAGAAATTTTCCCAGCAAAAGATTCCTGGAGAATTGAAAGGCCTAGGATTGGGGAGGTTTAGCATCGTCATTATTGTTGTCTCGGATTATATTATTGACGCGTGATTAGTATTCCATCAAACTTGCTTCTTCTGCTAAATTTGAAACTTGACTAAGTTTGATATCTAAAGGTGGTCAACTAGCCCCTTTAAGGGGTTTATGTGGCTTTGCAATTTCGAGTCACACCTCTTTTTCCTTACATTATTTTTGTCTTATTCCCCATGGTTAGACAAGTGGCCGTTTTTGGGATACTTAATCCTTCTGTTTTTTTTTTTTTTTTTTTTTTTGCGGTGGTAGACGCCTGACAACCACCCTACATGAACCAAAAAGACCGCCTCTTTGTAAATAAACCAAGCAAGTTACTATGCATGATGGATCAACGTGGGACAATTGTTGTTTGGAAGGTTTAGGATCCGTTCCTCCTATATTATTACGCTTTTGACAATGTGAAGCCGTTTAGGTATAACCAAAGATATACATTTGTATAGAATTGGAAGCTCTTGGAGATTCACATCTTAACCTTGTCTAATTAATAGGAAATTTTCATGGACAAGAATGAGGAGTGATTAAAGAATATATCGAGGATGTGAAGTAATGCAAGTCCACCATTGATGGAGGTGCTTTGCTCCCTTATCCGGTAGCCTATCTAGATGATGATGACAAATGACATGCTGCATAGCTTCAATGCCCTTGAATGGCTTAGGACCTTGCAGTGAAAGATAAGCAAAAGAATTCCATGCAATATATGATGTTTCGGGGAGGGGGGGGGGGGTATTGCGAGGGGAGGTTTGTGTTTCATTCCTTTTGTTAGTTTCTAGGCTTAGCAAATGCATATGGACAATGAAAGGTGATTAAATTCTATGCAAAGGATCTTAACCTCCATTATGTTTTGGAAATGAGTCTTTTGTAAAAAGCAAAATGGATAGGGATGCAAATATAAGTTTCCAAAATAGTATTAGAACAATGGACATGAATCCATATGAGAATTCAGGCTGTCAAAGACTAAAGATGTTGAACAATCTCTTGATAATGCAATACCATAATACTTTAAGTTGTAGGATTGGTATTATATTATCTAGTAAGAAATAATCTCTTGCCATCCTATTATGATTCCCTTCCACATATCCTTAAATATTTTTCCTAGATAGGGGTGATGAGCTGAAGATCCCTTTTCCTCATTTTGCAATAAAAATAATTCCCTCATTGAAAATGGAGATGTCAAGTGGAGAAACATCATCGGGCCGCAATATCTCACTACTTGCATCGGTACGCCTTTTCACGTTGGGATTAGTGACACGTGCTTTGCATTTGACAACTACTTTACCAAATTTGGCCAAATTGTTTTTCTATATTTATGGATGTTCTATCATTATTCTTAATCCTATATACAAGGTTTGAGTTGTAGTTATTTTTGTTTTTTATATTTTTTTCTGAGTCCTTCCAACTCAATGCTAGTTTTTATTCTCCAATTTTCACATCAAGTTTATTGATTCCTGCTTGGATTTTATTTGTGATTCATCCATTGCATTCCATCGAATGTAGCAAGCTTGTTTTCCTAATCCTTGCTAACCTTGGATGTTCAATGGAGTGAAGTTTTACTTTGTTTCCTTTTTGTTGGATTTCGTCTGGATGAAACCTCTTTATCTCTCTCCGGGGTGATAAAAATGAAAAAAAAAAAAAACAAAAGGTGGGTTTGGCAAGTCGCCGTTTTTGGATTTTTATACCTTTTTTTTTTTTTTTGTCGTGGCAGACGCCTTACCAAACCACCTGATATGCACCAACAACGTGCGGGCTTTTAAAGAAAGCAGCAAATTATTGTTCTTTCGATGTGGGACCGTAATATTGTAGAAGGTTTAGAATCCATTTCTCCAACATTATCACACTTTCATTTTGAGAATGTGAAAGCATATTTAGGCATAGCCGACGTCTTGTGCGTGTACATCTTCCTCAAATTGACAATGCACTATGGGATTAAAAGATATTGACCACTATTATGGTCCTACATCAATTGTTGGGGGTAAACAAACAACAAATTTTCCTGTTCTCATGTTTTAATCTAGTTGTTTGGCATGGGGGATCACAGATGGCCATTTTCATGGATATACTTCCGTTTATGGTGATTTTCATGACGTTTTGATAAATATATAATTATTACTGAGATTCAGCCAGTAGTGAATTCATGAAGCTTGACCACAACGATGCTTAGTTTTACTTGATTATTCTTGTTTGGTGCGAGTATTCTATAGATGTTGCCAGTAATTGTGCAATTCCTTGAAAATGCTCTATGGTGCTTAAAATCTTGTACTCCCTCCGTCCCCAAATGAATGTCAAGTTTTGTTCCTGATTAACAAAACTTGACATTCATTTTGGGACGGGGGTAGTACTTGTTTCCAGATTAGCCTTCTCTGAATTATATTCTAGATGACAGTGATTTACTTTCTTCCTTAGTTGCATTCCCTTTCTTGTACTTCAACAGTGGGTTTTCTTCGACATCTGCTATATTTATGGAGTGGGGTCGATTTGAAAAACTTCTGCTTCATAATTTTCTTCTCCAATACATCTAACATTGCGCTACCAATATACTTGATCTAAGCTTTAGCTCTGATTTGGTAAGGAATATTGATTATGTGTTTGGATTAGGTAGATTAGCGCGAAAGATAATTTGATAATGAACTTTCGTGTGTGCCTCATTGGCATTGAAGCACAATATCCAGCTGTATGACCACAGTTCAAAGGAGATAATCACACATTTGATAACATTAAGAATCTCCCTCATGGGTCATCCGGAAACAACCACTCTGTGTTGTATTGTAATACAGGGGCAATGCTGCGTACATACGACCCCCTTACCCCACCGTAGGTGGGAGCCTTTGCGGCACTGGGGATATGTTGTTGTTGTTGTAAAGGTGGATGAGAAGGAGATGGAACCTTGCCTTGATCCGGTTATGCCTTGAAAGTTACACAAATGGGGGTCTATAAATAGGCTAAAGAGTTATTTGAACCCTTAACCTCCCCATTAAAAGAGAGAAGAGAATACCACTAGAGCTAGAGCTCATTGGTGCCTTGTGCAACATCTCGCAGCTTCTCCATTTTGCCTTTTTAGATTGTGGTTAATGACTCGTGCTTAGCATTTCACGAACAATAACTTTACCAAATTTGACCATATTGCTTTCTAAAAGACTTTCTATCTTAATTTAATTTGCGTGTTCGGTCAATTGTAACTCTCCTGCAGGGACGAGGGAGTATTATTGCTGTTAATCCCCCCCCACCTGCTGAGTCATAGGAAAGCAAAAGGAAATAAGAGGTTGTTAGACAAGTTACTTTTATTTATCTTAAAAAGTTTTTTTTTTTTTTTTCCGTGGAAGACACTTTTTTTCTTTACCGTGGGAGACGCTTGGTTGGACAAGTCGCCGTGCTCATTTTTTTACCATGGCAGACGCTTACCCAACCACACAGCATGAACCAACAAACTGCGGTGTTTTTAATAGAGCAACAAATCACTATGCTTTCGATATGGGATCACGTAGAAGTTGTGAAGGTTTGGGATCAGTTTCTCTAGCATTATTATGCTTTCAAATGTGAAGTCATATATTTTGACCTTGACTAATTACAAGGGATCTACTTGGACGGTGATGAGGAGCAATTTAAGGGTTTGCAGCAAGGCAAGTACACCATTGCCGCAGCTGCTTCCTCATCAGACTATAGCTTATTTGGACGATCATGAGTCAAAGGATGAGTTTCAGAGCATCAAATTCAAAGGGCTCAAATGATTAAGGACCTTGTAAAAAAAAAAAAGAAATAAGCTTATCATAAAGAAGGTAAAGCTACAATATATGATGTTTCAGGGAGCTTGGAGGGTCTGACAAGTAGAGAAGAGTTAGGTTTGTTAGTTTTTTGAGCTTAGCAAAGACCTATTGAAAGGGAAGGGTGATTACGGGTAGTGCAAATCTGGGCACTTCACCAAGCTAAAGAAGTAAGTCTTCCTAAAAAGACTGAATTCCTTAGGAAAACGCGTTGGGACGTAAATTTCGTCTCCTCCAGAGTTCTTTTTAAGAATACTGCAGATTGCTGATGATGGGAATTTGAGCGAAGTTCTGAATCTGATGATAAAGTGAGTTCTTGTTTTCAGTCATGTGGAATTTAGTGAAACATACCAACATCATCTTAATTTGTATATCGTGGAAATTACTTGCCCACAAAGGTTGGAGACAGAATGCAAAGTGATGCCGATAAAGTTAAGTGAAAAAAGATACAAAATATATGTCATCCAGTCGATTAAACTCTGAACACCCATCTCAAGATGAATTAGCTTGTCAGAGGTATGAATCCAGGGCTAAATGTTCTGTGTTTAATTAAACCATATAATGGAACGAGAGATAAGAAGATAATGTGATATGGCAATTCTGATTGGCCTTCTAAATCGTAAGTAAGCTTGTTGTAGGATTGTATGTTTAATTTCAAGCATACATGGCTGATTTTAATCTTATGTTTTTTGACTGACATGGCATTATCAGTGTACCAGATGAATGCAACATGCATTATTTGATTCTTGTGTGGCTCATTGGCATCAAAACAAAGTAGAAGATCCACTTGTAAGACCATATTTGGAAGGAGATTATCAGTGCTAATTTAATGAAAAAGTAATTCCCTCATTGGAAATTGAGATGTCATATGGATAGACATCACTTGTGTCTTGTGCAACATCTCATAATTTGCCCAAGGAAGGATCTTTGCATTGCCGTTAATGACTAGTGCTTTGCATTGTACAAGCATCAACTTTACCAAAATTGATCATATTTCCTTCTAATTTTACTAATATTCTATAATCATTATGAATCCTATGTGTGGACATGAAAGTGTCATTAGTTTCTTCCCTTTCCTTTTCCTGATCCTTTCAGCTCAATGCTATTTCGGATTCTCCATTTGCAAGCATTTCATATCAATGTCATTAGATCTTGTATTAGATTGTGATTTACTCATTTTTGACTCATCGTTTGTTGTTTCACCAAATTTTAATAGCTTGTTCTCCTATTCCTTACATTTCTTGGTGTCGCCCATTTAAATGTGGATGAGGAGGAGATGGAACCTTGTCTCGATCCACTTATGTATTGAAGGCTACATAAATGGGGGTCTATAAATAGGCTAAGGAGATATTTGAAACCCTAACCTCCCCATTAGAAGAGAAAAGGGAATACCACTAGAGCTAGAGTTCATTGGTGCCTTGTGCAACATCTCATAGCTTCTCTAATTTGCCTTTTGAATTTGTGGTTAACGACTCTTGCTTAGTGTTTCATGGGCAACAACTTTACCAAATTCGACCATATTTCTTTTTAAAAGACTTTCTATCTTAATTTGTGTGTTCGGTCAATTGTAACTCTTCTATTGGGATGGAGGGAGTATTATTGTTGTTAATTATGCCCCTGCCGAGTCATAGGAAAGCAAAAGGAAATAAGAGGCTGTTGGACAAATCACTTCTATATTTTAAAAAGATTTTTTCCGTGGAAGACGCTTTTTTACTGTGGGGGACGCTTGGTTGGACAAGTCGCCATGCTCATTTTTTTTTTTTTGCCATGGCAGACACTTACCCAACCACACGGCATGTCCCAACAAACTGCAGCGTTTTTAATATAGCAACAAATCACTGTGCTTTCGATATGGGATTGTAGAAGTTTGGAAGGTTTGGGTAAAGTCAATTAAGCATAGAAGAATTATTGTGTAAATATTCCCAGAACTGGTAATGTACTTGGAAAGTAAAGATCTTGACCATGACTAATTACAAGGAATTTCCTTGGACTGTGCTGAGGAACTGTTTAAAGATGTGGAGCAAGATACACCATTGTCATAGCTGCTTCCTCTTATTATAGCCTATTGGATGATGATGATGACAAAGGACGAGTTATAGAGCATCAAGTGCCTCAAATGATTAAGGACCTTGTAAAAGAAAAATAATCTGATCATAAAGTAGGGAAAGTTGCAATAGGTGAATAGGTCATGTTTCAAGGAGTATGGAGGTCACACAAGTGGAGATGAGCTAGGTTTTTTAAGTTTCTGAGCTTAGCAAAGACCAATGGATAGAGAAAGGTGATAACGGTTAGTGCAAATCTGGCACTTCACATAGTTGAGGAAGTAAGTCTTCTGGAAAAGACTGATTTTGTAGGAGAATGCGTTGGGTAAAAAAAAATCCTCTACTCCAAAGTTCGTGTTTTCAGCGATATTGACTTCAATGAACAGTTTGTTTGTGTTAGGTAGATAAGTGTGAAAGATGATTTAATAATGATGTTTGGTGTGAAAAACCCCTTAAGATGAAGAATTTGGGTGTAATGGGTGGGAAGCAGATGAAGGAAAGAATATAAATTATTTATGTAGTACTAATTGGACAATCAAGTGGCACCTGAATTATGCAAGTGGAGATGATTAAATTAACTAAATACTGGAAAAATATCCGTTTTCCATTTGAAACCATTTTCTTCTGAAGAATCTTTTTTTTTTCTCTCCAGACCTAAATGAGTGTCCATTTTTAAAGCATAACTAGCTGATTTCAGTTTTCATTGACTAGCGAGAGATGCATCAGATATGTAACATGAAAGTCACTTGCAGTATTTGATCATGCAACACATTTACTTTGATGCAGAGGATCCACTTAAGACCATATTTGGAAGGAAATTAAGAGTACAAATGTAAAGAGCATTGATTTATAGAATTAAGAAATCTACAACAAAGATCTCTGGCGAACTTTATCGGGATGATTTTCAAGTAAATTTGTGATAAATTAAATAGACTATGATGCTCCTGTTTATCCTTTAGATCGTTCAGGAGATATATTACTATCTGCTATTAATGCGGTTTTGTTTACAATGATTTTCATGACAATTTGATAAATATGTAACCCTCTGTCCCAAAATGAATGTCAAAAAAATTCAAATATCCTCTTGATCAAGAGCAAATTTGAAATCTTTTGGACCTTCATTTTTGGGACGGAGGGAGTACCATTTACAGATGTTCCAAACTTGCAGTTTCTAGGGAACATCCTGATAAGTTTAATCACAAATTTCTAGTATTAGACTGACTTCTGGCATGAAGCTTTAAATGTTACTGTTTTCTATTTTAGATTTTTTGTTTAAATTGCTAGGCCATGAAGATTTGAATTATTGAACTTTACTGTTAACCCCTTAGGATGAGAAGTTGGTTCTGCTCAACGTCAAAATTATCTTTCCTTTTTCCATTTCAGGTCATGACATTTGATATTGTTGAATGTGTTACGGCTCCTGATGAAAGCAAATAGAAGAGGGTATATTAAGTGAGTAAGCATGGTTTCGTTTTTCGGTTGTTTATTTCTTATCATCTCTAAAGCTTCCTACTATGAACCCGCTGAAAATGATTATCAAGATTTGGGGTGTTTGCTGTTCCTACAGTTAAGAAACTTGATTGGCTCTTCGATATATTGTCGAACCTCTTAGTAAACCATAGCAATGGGAAGAAAGATAAGAACACAGTGTGATATGGTAGTTGATGCCTGATTGGCATCGAAGCACAAGATACACTTGTAAGCCCATATTTTAAACGAGATTATCATTGCAAAATTGATCAAATAGTTTTTCCCCCTCATTGGTGATTGAGATACCATATGGAGAGAGATCACTGGTTCCTTTTGCAACGTATCTTTTCATTTTTAATATTGGGGTTATTATTATTACTATCATTCTTCTAAATGTGGATGAGAAGATGGAACCTTGCCTTGATCTGGTTATGTCTTGAAGGCTACACAAATGAGGACTTGTACATAGGCTAAGGAGATAAAGGAACCCCTAACCTCCCAATTAGAAGAGAGAAGGGAATACTACAATAATTATAGCTCATCGGTGTCTTGTGCAACATCTCATAAGTTTTCCATTTTGTCTTCTCACATTATGGTAAATGACTCATGCTTAGCATTTGATGAACAACTTTTCAAACTTGACCAAATTGCTTTCTAAAATACTTTGTTTCTTAATTACCCTCATGGTCAATTGTAACTCTTCTATCGAGACGGAGGGAGTATTATAGCCCCTTTAGTCATTGGAATGTAGAAGGAATAAGAGGTAGTTGGACAAGGCACATTTTTTTTTTTTTGATTTAAATTTTTTTCCCGTTTTTATTGGCCTTGGGAGACGTGTTTTTTTCTTTGTGGAATACATATGTTTTGTCCGCCTTTTTTTGCCTTGGCTTAAACCAACAAAGTGCGGTCTTTTTAGTAGAGAAACAAATCACTATGCTTTCGATGTGGGATCCCGTAGAAGTTTGGAAGGTCTGGGATCAATTTCTCTATCATTATAATGATTTCAAATGTAAAAGCCGTTTAGGCATAGAAGAATTCTTGCTTACAAAGGTGGGATACAATTCAAAGTGATGCATGAAAACACTTTGACTTATCAAACGGTTTCTCCATCCCCGTTTGTGGCGTCTTCACTTGTACCGAGGTTCTTGTCTACCTCCTATACATAGCAGGTCAAGGTTCCACCTTCCATCAATTTCACTTATACCAAGGTTTGCGTCTCTAATAGGCGTTAGGTCGAGGTTCCATTTGTCTAAACCGAGTTAGAACGATCCGAAAACTCGCTTTTGATTGTTGGGTCTAGTCATCCTTGGCTAGGTTCACATCACCGTCAGGGTTAGAGTTCATTGGTGCCTTGTGGAACATACCATGGCTTCTCCATTTTGCCTCCTCAGACTGTGGTTAATGACTCGTGCTTAGCGTTTCACGAACACCAAATTTGTCCTTGTTGCTTTCCAAAATACTTTCTATCTTAATTTGCATGTTCTGTCAACTGTAACTCTTCTATGGGGAGTAATACTGTTGTTGCTTATCACCCCCCCCCCCCCTGCCGAGTCATAGGAAAGCAAAAGGAAATAAGAGGTTGTTGGACAAGTCACTACACTTTCGATAAGGGATCGTAGAAGTTTGGAAGGTTTAGGTTCAATTTCTTTAGCATTATTATGCTTTCAAATGTGAAAGTCATTTAGGCATAGAAGACTTCGTGTGTGTATATATTCCAAAAATTGGTAATGTACTTGGAAAGTAATGATCTTGACCTTAACTAATTACACGGAATCTCCTTGGACCGTGATGAGAAATTATTTAAGGATGTGCAGCAACTCAGGTACACAATTGTCACAACTGCTTCCTCATCATACTGTAGTCTATTTGGACGATCATGATCACAAAGGACGAGTTATAGAGCATCAAGTGCCTTGAATGATTAAAGACCTGACAAGGAAGAAATAATATGATCATAAAGAAGGAAGGGAAAGTTGCAATATGTGATGTTTGGGAGCATGAAGGGCCATTCAAGTGGAGATGAGCTAGGTTTGTCAGTTTCTGAGCTTAGCAAAGACTCATGGAAAGGGAAACGTGATAACGGTTAGTGCAAATCTGGCGCTTCACCAAGTCGAGGAAGTAATTCTTCTGGAAAAGACTGATTTCTTAGGAGAATGTGTTGGGGCATAAAATTTCCCTGATCTCCAGAGTTCTTTTCAAGCATATTGCAGGGTGCAGATGATTGGAGTTTGATCAAAGATTAGATGATAAAGTGAGTTCATGTTTTCAGCGATGTGGAACTCAATGAAGCATACCGGCTTCAGTAGATCTAACATTGAGCTATCCCTATACTAATTAACATTGCACAGTTTGTTTGTGTTAGGTAGAAGAGTCTTCTAAGAAGACAGATGATTTAATAATGAAGTTTGGTGTGTTTTTAACCCCTTAACATGAAGAATTTGGGGGCAGTGGGTGGGAAGCAGATGGAGGAAAGAATACAAATGATTTAAGTAGTACTAATTGGACAATCAAGTGGCACCTGAAGTTTGCAGTTCTTGAAGTGGAGTTGATAAAAGAAAGAACCAATGTTAGATCTACTGAACCAACAAAGTATGATCTTTTAAATAAAGCAACAAATCAGTATGCTTTTGATATGGGATGATAGAAGTTTGGATGGTTTAGGATCAGTTTTCCTAGCATACTTACCCTTTCAAATGTGAAAACATTTTAGGCATAAAAATGCCTTCATGTCTCTGTACATATTCTTAAAATTTGTGATTCACTCAGAAAGTAAAGATCTTGACCCTAATTAATTACAGGGAATCTCATTGGACCATGATGAGGAGGACTAAGATAAAGAACATTTTTGAGGATGTGCAGCAAGGCAAGTACATCATTGCCGCCTAGTCCTGCTTCCCGGGATGTTTCAGGGAGCACGAAGGGGACACAACTGGAGGTTTTTGATGAGCTTTGATTTTTAGTTTCAGAGTGAAGCAAAGACATGTGGAAATGTAAAGGTAACTACAGACCACAGTCAGCAAAAAACGCGTGCTTCATTAAATTGAGGTCGGTCTTCCGGAAAAGACTATTTTTTGGGAAAATTGATTTGGGCACAAGTTCAAATTCCCCCTGCTCCAGAGTTCTTTATAAGCATTTCACAAGTTGCAGATGGTTGAATGCGAGTGAAGATCAAATGATAAAGTGAGTTATTCTTTTCAGTCATATGGACCTTGAAGCGTACAAGCATCATCATGGTTTGTATTCCAAGGATATTGCTTGCCCATAATTGTGCGAGATATAAAATACAAGGTGATGCAGGTGAAATTCAGTGATTTTTTTTACAAGTGATCCAGGCCTTTTTTGGGGAGCCTAACCACTCTTCTGCTACCCCTATGCCATCCAACAAATTGAACTCTGGATGTCCATCTCAAAACCATCTGGATATTTAAAGCCAAGAGGTACAACCCCGGGAACTAACTACTCCCTCTGTCCCGGAAAGGTAGTCCCATTTGGTATTTTAGGGTCAACATATGTGAATTTTGACAAAAAGTTAGTGTCAATCTAATCATCTCAATAAAATTATAATTTTTTTTATCAATAACAATTTTAAAAATTCATTAGAATAGAATGATTAGATTGACACTAATGTTGGGTCGAAGTTCACTTGTGTTGATTATCAAAAACCAAATGAGACTATCCTTCGGGACGGAGGGAGTATTTTGGTTCAGAGACTAAACACAAGCAAGCTGGGGTTCAATTGTTGGTCGTTTTCTATAAATATGATGACCTATTTTGTTGTAAGATGGTGAGGTTGGTAAACCCCATGTCAGCAGTGTCTGGCCCAGCTATTCATCTAAATTTGTGGTCAATTAAACTATAAACTTTCCTCTTTGCGTAAAGTTGTGCTGATTTAGTTGTTCGGTTGCGTGGATCTAAAATTTTGTTATGAATTCTTGAAGCTTAATCCATATATTTTTGGTTCATTGCCCCATAAGTTCCTTTTTTAAAAAAATATATGCTCAATAAGTTCATTTTATGATGTATTATGATGTTGTATTATGTTTCGAAAATACAACATCAATTAAGGATAAAATTTGCATTCCGGTGGCCGCCGGTGATCGGAGTTCGAAGCCCATGGACCGGCGACCAGATTCCGACCTCTGGCGATCGGATTCCGGCCAAAATTGCCGGATTCCAGTGAAATTGACCGGATTTCGGCGAAAATTGATCGGAATCCGGCATGCGGCGATAGCAGACGGCGGCGGCGGAGCTGGACTGTGGCGGAGGCGGTGGTGCGGATGCAGTATTATGATTTTAAACTACTGCATAACTAAATGTTGTATTATACATAATACAACATGAGAACTTATGGGGCATTTCAATTTAATAGGAAACTTAAGGGGAACATTTCAATTTAATAGGAAACTTAAGGGGAAGTAAATCTTCCAAAATGGAACTTATGGGACATAATCCCTATATTTTTTTGGTTTTATTTATTTTTGATTGATGCTAGTTTAATGTAGCCTTTAATCTGTGCAATTTGCTTAATTTGCTATACCATTCATCTTATTACTCCATCCATCCCAAAATCCTAAAATGAATGCCAAAAAAAAAAATCATCTTTTTCTGTTCACTTTCAAAATTTAGTTTTACAAAAATATTAGTCATCCATAAAAATTTGTTACTCCCTTTGTTTCAAAATGAATGACTATTTTAAATTTAATGGTCATATTTTGGAAATATTGACTTTTTTAATAGTAAAAACTTATAAACATTTTTTCTATTCACTTTCAAAATTTAGTTTTGCAAAAATATAAATAACTATGAAAAAAAAAAATCATTTAGTGACAGTTTTTTTATGGAAAAATTTTCAAAAGGTATTTTTGGACAAAAATGGCCCTTCAGTTTGAGAGAGAGATTGAGCTTGCTAGCTCCTGGTCCTGCCGCATGGCATTACATTTACAGGTTTGTAGGTGCCATTCAAGGCATGTTTCCGTGCAGTTGCAAGTTGCAGGAGACAGTGGCGGACACAGGTAATTAAGGAAGGAGGCTAAGATTCTTTGGAACAAAGGATTGAAGATGGGCTGCCCCCGATTTATTTATTTTTGGCTAGTTTTTTCACATGGGACCAAACAAAACAAACATAACACCGACTTCAACAATCTAACTCTGATTAAAGAACCAATTGGATTGAAAATCCGAAATTTCAAATCAAAATAAAAATAAAATTCTAACCCTAATTGAGAAATCAACATAACAGAATGAAAAAAATCGACAAAGATAAAGTTATTACCTAAATATTTGAATAGGAAAGAATCAAAGAGTGCGAATCAGTAAATCTATTCGGTCGATAGCTTTGGTGTAGAGCTCCTTCGTCCGTCCGTCGTTCGTCGTTTCATCTTGAGTCGCAGATACAATTCTTTAATTTTCTCTTTTTGCTGCTATTCTAATTCTATTGGCGAAAGCCTTTATTTATATACGACGTCGTTTAGTTAAAAAAAAAAAAAAGGGTCAAGCAGGTACAGCCGGCCCTGCTTGCACCTATGTATGTCCGCCAGTGGTAGGAGAGTCCCTAAACTGGAGAGAGTTCATTTATTTTCAGATGACATTTAGGGATTGGCAATGTTGGTTACATGTATACTTAGATAATTTTACGGGGACTAATGCAATATACTCCCTCCGTTTCATTACAATTCATACGGTTACTGTACATGTGTGAATTAAGGAAAAAAAAATAATATAAATGTTGTGAGTGTAAAAGTAAAATAGGAGAGAGAATGAGTGGAGGGAATAGTAAATTATAATGGTGTTGTGAGTATTAAAATAATGTAGGAGAGAAAATGAGTGGAGGGAATAGTGATAAAAACTTTTCATTTTGGGAAGTGTGTGATTTGTAGTGGGACACCCAAAAAGGAAAGTGTGTGATTTGTAATGGGACGAAGGGAGTACTCGTTAACAACAGTACATTAGCGACAAACTTTTATACTCTCTCCGTCCGAACAATTGCTTCATCCTTTTGGCTCGGCACGCATATTATGGAAATGGGAGGGAAGAAAAAATGTTGTGAGTGTAATTTGAAAATAGGAGAGAGAATTAGTGGAGGAAATAGTAAATTTGAAAAGTGTTGTGAGTGTAATAGTGAATTAGGAGAGAGAATGAGTGGAGAAAATAGTGAAGATTTTTTGCCAAAAAAGAAAAGGTGAAGCTTCTAACGGGATGCCCTTTTGGATAATTAGTTAACCAAGTAGAGTTGATGTCATGTCAATGCCACATCATAAGTGACACATTGATAGTGATTTTAATGATGTGGCGCTGACGTGACAGCATATCCGTTAGTTTTTTACGCCACAAGAAAAAAAAAACCCCGAAGTTCGTTGCATTATTTGAACTGCATTACCCATTTTTATTGTTAAAGAGTATATTGCATTATATTGGGAAAAAATGCAAAAATACATTGCATATTTTAGTGGATTCGCCTCTAAAACAGCTCAAAGAACCACCCAGTTAAGCCCCATTTGGATCCAGACCCCCCCCCCCCCCCACACCTTAATTCCCCCGCTTGGGTTACAAGCCCACGCAACCGCAACCGGACTCAGCAATCAAGAAACTTTCAAGAAGTCCTTATTATTCTTTAGATGACTTACGTAAGTATTAGACGTGGAAAAAAGGGATTAAAAGAAAGTTGTCCTTTCTTTCCCACTCAATGAAGCACAACTGTTAATTCCTACTAGAGTGCAAGAGAGAGGTATTTCCAACAGGAAAAAGAACTGGTATTAGCTCAAAATTTAGCTTCATCCTCAGCAAACTTCAACAAAAAGCTCAAAATTGAAGACCTGATATTGTCACTACGTTGTACATTCTTTATCTCAAACACCCCCTTCATAATTCGAGTATAAAGCCTTTCAAGCTGTGGGATCCCATAATCCCCAGTCCGCTCCACAAATAGCTGCTTAATCGACTCCCCTTTGCTGGAGCTCTCAGCATCTGACATCACCACGTCTTGGGATTTCAACTCACTTACATCGTTGGATGTTTCATCTTCAATCACAACGCAATCAGCAGGAGAAGTATCCACCGTTTGATTTGGATCAACCACCTCGGGTTCTTGAGATGACTTTGGTGGTGGTAGCACTGGTTCTTGAGGCTGGGGTCCATCTTCTGCTGTTGAACCTAAGAGAGAGTTGCATGAAATTTCCACATACCAGAAACATGAAAGGTCCGAATGTAACAACAATATGAAAATATGTGAGCAGACTAAGTTATTGGTTTGGCTAGTCTTATTTTCTTTTTAAATTTATCAAGACACTTCTTCAATTTGAAGCTTCCACTAAATCTTCCTCCCTCCCAACAAATGGATCTTTTGTGGAACATTTATCCCACGTTTGGCTCGAGAATTGTTTTTTAGTTTTAAGATTTATTACTATTAGTATTAATATTATATTTTCAGTAGAAGGGGAGTCTTGGCATAACTGTTGGAACAAACCTAGTTCTAATATAGGTTATTAGCAAACCAATAGAGACTATTAGGTATTAAATTCTTTATTTTGCTAGAGAATATCAGTTGTGTAATCATACCTGCATGTGCAAGATCAATATTCTTCTTTGCCCGTCTCAGTGCTTCATAGCTTTGATCGAGATTAACCTCAGGCTGGACATTACGTAAACGGGCACTTGCCCTAGTCACAGATGCCATTTGAACTACAGGAGCATGTTGGAACAAAAATCCTCCCAAATCATTGGGTACAGACAATGGCCCGCCTTCTGCAGCAATCTTTTCGCAAAAAGCAACCAGCGCTGGGTCCATTTGGGACAACATGCCATGCACCTAAAAGAAAAACATAATCTTTAAACCCAAACTCCAAGTGCAAAGGACTCAAACAGATAGCAGAAGACGGATGAACAAAAATGATAAATAAATAAAATTGAGCATACTGTATCTCGTAATTCATAAGCCCTACTGACAATCCTAGCTCCATTGTAATCATCTCCATTATATTTCTGCATTAAGACAGAAAAGTTTCAGCAAAGAAAGCATGAGATGGTCGTAAGAACAAGTAATCAGAAAGAACTATTGAAGTACTATCAGCCACAATCTCCCATGAGCACATAATTCTTTATTAAACAGGATGATGATATTTATTTATCCCAAACAATCTGCATATATATATATATATATATATATATATATATATATATATATATATATTGTGGTTAGCTTGGAACAAGTTTCGGAACATGCAATAAAATAGACCTTGTGGTAGTCTCATTGGATATCGAGGATTATGAAAATAAAATAAAAATTAAAAAAATCTTACTTTATATAATCTTTAACAAAGATGCACACCTTTGCATTAGCCAAAATGAGATCAAAATCGTCCAAGTATGCTTTACAAGTGATATACTTTCCACTATCAACATGCTGTAGCAGAGTTGCCATGTCCATAGGATTCTGGATTATTGTACGATAGTTTGGTGCATCCTCGTCCATGACTGGAAAGTGAAATGCGCTGAAACGTTTATCATACAAAATCCTACACCATAGGAAATAAATTAGGAAAATTGAGTGCTTTCTAACAAAGACATTGCATGCATAGCTTAGTCCCATGATTATTGAATAACTACATTAAAGAAACTGGGTGCTTGAGAGCAATAGGTTCAGTTTCCAAAGTTCACATTTATCCATTTTTCTTTATCCCAAGTATTAGTCTTCTGCATACTGATATACACGTATACACATAACTTCGAAGATCATGACATGCCCAAAATGTTAACTTGATATCCTTTGACATGTTTCTGGTGAGCATAAGAACATATAATTTTGCAGTACAACTAGCCTGACCAAAACAATTAGGGAAGTGTCCTTGAGCTACCACAACATATTGGTTCAACAGGTCGTTTTAAAGATATAAGGTTTAATTTCCTTTTCAACCACTATACTTCACCCCGACTTCCACTTCAACCATTATACTAGTTTTTTTTTCACGAAAACCACACTAGTTTTGGAAAACCATCATTTTGGCCACAAAAAGCAGATTGGGCACGGATTATGCACGGATTAGTGGACAAAATGATAGCTTTCCAACACTACAGTGGTTCTCATGCAAAAATTAAGTACAGTGGTTGAAGTGATAGTCGGGATAAAGCACAATTGTTGATAATGAAATTGAACCAGGATATAATAATTTTATTTTTTATTTTTATTTTTCAATATAATGATTGCTCATATTGGACCAAGAGCTAGCATGCGCCAGACCATGACCACAAGTGATTCCATTCAACAGTTGGGAGTAATATGGGAATGTAACAATAAATATTCCCATAGAGGCCAAAAACCAAGCAGCACCATCAGAGATCACATAACCAAGAGAAACACTGGAACCCTACCACCAAGTACACTAGTTCACGAAGGTCTATTGCTGATACTTGAAAACTATCAGAAACGTATATTAAAAACAAACAAATGCTTGCAGATGCTTAAAGTTCTCTACTGAAGTTAATAGGTTGATTTCACTCCTCATCCTGTTTAGAAATATGCGCCTTGGTTATAATCACCCACTGTAGCTTTTTTGTAAGTTGGAGCAGTTCTAATTTAAGTATCATATACCTTTATTTCAAAGTCCAGGTGGAATGTCTTTCTAGTTTCATCATCATTTTCAATGTATAGCTTAAACATAACCAGAAGTTTATTGCCTTGCATAATTGCTCAGCAAAAATAATCTCATAAAATCACTGAAATTCTAAGAGTTCATATGAAGAAAGGAAATTTCATCACCCAATATAACTTATCATATTGAAACTCCTCTGGAGATGGTTACATGATAATGGTTATGTTAGAAACAAACTAAAAAAACATGTACAATCCCCCTGTTGCCCCAACCTCAGGCAACCCAGGGAGGAATGAATTTACATCCATCCATTAGAATGCGCACTTCTACCATGAAAAGAAAATATATGAATCTATACTGAAGGGGGTGAATCCACATAATTAGCATCTTACCGGTTGGAAATATCGCGTAGGCACATGCGCAATCGCCGAAGGGCATGACTCTCAGCTTCAGCCTGAGCTTTTAATTCAGAGGCCTTCGGTCCAGTAGCTATCTTTGGTGCCCTCGGGAGTTCAGGAAGAGAAACCGGGTCAGGGGACTTCGTTGAGACTCCATCAGATGGTATTGACAAAGCAGCTAGAATGAGACTGTCAAAAAAGGTAGACCTGTCTTCACTTGATGGTTTGTCCATATGATAGCTGTCAAAAAGACAATCTGCCAGTTAGTATGTATTTGCCAGGAAATTGATCAAAATTAGATAACAGCTGGAGATCATTAAGAGGAACATTTGCAATTCTGCAATGCTCAAGGAGAAAATGATATGCATTTTGGCTAGAAAAAAGCTTAGCCACATAAGTAGAAGCCACTATAGCAGCAATGCTTTCAGTTTAGTTGGAAAGAATACTAGACATACAGATGTGGCACTGAAGTAATTCATGATGTATAAAACTCCCTCTGTCACAAAATGATTCTCTCTTTTTATTCTTTGATCAAGAACAAGAATGAACAGTCATTTTGGGATGGAGGGAGTAGATGGAAAAGTTATTAAGAGTTGCCAAGATTCACTAGTCTGAAGAATTGAAATTTAAACTGCAAATATTACATCGGAAGATACCCAATAACTAATCAAAAATCCAATCATGTAAATACACCGTCTTATGAGAATATCCAATCAAACCAAGACACGCGAGGAGCTCTAATGACAGAAGAATCTGCATGGAACTTGTGTATGCTGTAGGCACCATACAGAGCAAGCCGCCAACAAGATAACCATGTGGGTCAATACAACAACAACATTACCCCAGTGCCGCAAAGGCTCCCACCTAAGGTGGGATAAGGGGGTCGGATGTACGCAGCCTTGCCCCTGTATTAAAGCACAGAGAGGTTGTTTCCGAATGACCCATGATGAAAATTGCGTCGAAAATTGCATGGACTGACTGCTGCTTCATAACAAAGAAGCGCAGACAGTTTAGTGAGTCATTTTGCTTTATTCCATCATATTTCCAAGAAAAAAAATGAAGATCAAGAGAACGAATGGTGTCATCCGCATTTTTATGCAGCTAGTTGTATAACATTTTATGCGATGAAGATAAATAAGTCTAAAATCCGACTTTGAATCTCAGGCAATTGATATATCCTGCCCAACTTTACTTCTGGTCAACAGACAAACCTTTAACAAGAAGAAGATAAATTTTGATCTAAAATAATCTTACAAAGATGATGAAATTGCAAATAGGCATTTTCAAAGTATATGATCTTTTTAAGGCTTATGCACTATCTTGTAATCCTTCGTCCCAAACTAACATGCTACCTTTTAATTTTGGTACATCACAAAACCATCATCCACCAAGTAAAGTTAAGCATCAGTGACTATTCTCAACAATGCCCATTTTATTTAAATCACTAAGAGATCAAAGAATGTTAAAAATTAAGACCCTGTTTTTTGAACATTTTTACTTTTTCAACCACAATTTTTTTGAAACTTAATTGAGAATGGAGACAGAACAATTTTAATTACAGTGAATGAACCAAACCAGATCTTTCACATACGCAACTCAATCTAAACATCAAACATCTCTGTACAAGTCTTCAAGTTAACTGTGTGACTTATTCCCAGTTTGGTGCCAAACCTACAACCAGCTTGGTTAAGTATACATAAAGAGAAAAGTTTTCTTATTCTTAAAACAACTTGGTTGACATCATAATGTGAGTAATACTTCAAATGAAAAAAAGAAGAGAATGTTAGTTGCCTAGTTGAATTATGGAAGCTTGGCTTCTCTCAGCAGCAATGAGCAATCCAGAAGGCTAGAACATTTGTCTAAAGAGGCTATTACTTCTCTTTTTGTCTTATTATCATCTATTCCTCATGTCAACAGATGAATATTAATCTAGTCTAGCTGTATCAAGCAATTACAGATGTAAATCAATAAATTAACATTCAAAAATAATGACAAGCTCCAACTTAAGTACAAATGTAGACCCAAGTGCAACGTAAAGGACTGGCAAACAAATTATTGGCGATGAATGAATGAATTGGTTTTTTGAAAGCAGAATTTAATTTTTGAGTGCAAAATAACATGTGAAAATTATAATCAACTCCTAAAACCAGTAAAGTTAAGAGTGAATTTGTATTCAATAGAACATACACATTTTGCGAAGGAAATACAGAAGAATGGTTATCATCTGGCTGAGGAATCACAGTTGAGGATGTCCCAAGCAATAATATTGTTGCATCTGATGGCAACTCTGCCAGGAGTGTCAGCAGAACTGCCTTAAGTTGCTCATGTGCCTGGAAGAATAAATCTTAATATCAGAGAATAAAAGAGGACCAACAGGTCCTGTGTCTGTGGAGCCAGAAAAAAAATGAAGGATTGGGCATGGACTCTGTAATAATTCGTTAAGCACAAGCTTGATAAAGCCAAAATATGCACTCACATTCTCCCACCAAAGATGGAATTGAGGTAAGTAGAGTATGGATGGCGTAGTTCTCCTTGCTTCACCAAATATATGCACCAAGGCCTCCTCTGGTGTCTTAGCACTTGGATCGGAGAGAAGAGAGGAAAGTCCAAGAGAATGAACTGGAAACTTCTCCAGTTCATGTAAAACCGCAGGCCCCAAGTGATCCTGTAAGACTAAAGCAGTTAGTAGACATGTTTTGCATACTCGATATCATCATATAATCATATCTGAAATTAATATATAATTACCAGCCCAGAGCCATCGTCACCACATATCAGAAGTCGAGGTCTATACACAAGAGGAATAGCAGAACCATAGGCAAGCATAGAAAACTTGGTCAATTCGGACGAAACTACAACAGGAAATATATCTGATATGATGTTCATGGCTTTCTGGAGATGTCTTTGTAGACATGGAGCAACTACTGGTGACAATGGTCGAGAAGGCACAAGCGAGCCTCTATGAGCAGCCGGAGTGATTGTAGACATGGCTTCCATGAAGTGATACTTTTCCACATTCACTGAATCAACATCAATGAGAAACTTGTCATCACTTGTGTAAACTTGAGGATACTTTTCACGAAAAGCACGAATGGCAGCTTCAGTGCAGAGAGCCTTCAGATCTGCACCACAATAGCCCACACAACTAGCAGCAAGCTCCAATCTTAACTCCTTTGAAGGAGGTCGCCTCCACTTCCTTGTGTGAATGTCCAGTATCTCAGCACGAGCATCACAACCAGGCAACTGAAAAGTAAATTCACGATCAAATCGACCAGGGCGCCTTAAGGCTCCATCGATTGCATCAATCCTGTTGGTTGCTCCAATCAAAACAACTTGTCCCCGGGAATCAAGACCATCCATCAAGGCAAGCAAAGTTGACACTATCGAATTATGGATCTGTTCTTGTTTGCTAGACCTAACCGGAGCAAGTCCATCTATCTCGTCAAAGAAGATTATGGATGGCTGGTTCTTTTGGGCTTCTTCAAATAATAGTTTCAGTTGTCTTTCAGCCTCACCAACCCATTTGCTAAGCACATCCGCACCCTTTCGCATATAAAAACTAACCTTCTGCCCAGCCTTTGAAGCAGCAGAAGCTAATGCTCGTGCAATGAGTGTTTTTCCGGTACCAGGGGGACCACACAGCAGTACCCCCCTGGGAGGGGTTATGTGGTAACTTGCAAAAAAATCTGGATATAATAATGGAAAGAAGACCATTTCTTTTAAAGCATCAATATATTCTGAAAGCCCACCAATTTCATCAAAACTTACACTCTCGTCTATCTGTAAAGGTTGAATATCAGCCCCTCCCTTGGAACTGGGCCCAGCAGTTTGAACACCAGAACTCAGATTAGCCAAAGCATCACCCTGGGGACCCCAGCCCGATGCAGCAACATTCAACCCCCAAGTTGCTGTCCCATGCATGTCTAGTCCCCCTAATAGCCAAGGTGGGCCAGATCTGTTTCCACCTCTCCCCCAAGGTATAGGCGGACCTTGGTCCAACTCATCCACAAGAAGGGAGTCGTCAGAATCTTCAGCACGTGAGAAGCGATGTCTTTTATGAACTCTGGAGCCTCCTCTTCTCACTTCCCTGCCAAGCTTGGTCCCTACTCCTTGCTGTAATACTCTTCGAGGAGATCTTGGTCTTTGCTTACTCCCCTCAAGTGATAACCTACGAACATCTGCACGATTACGAAGATCATATCGCCTCCTACCTTCCTGCTCTTCTTCACCGTCATCATCATCACCATCTTCCTCACCGTCATCTTCACCCTCACCCTCATCATCACCATCTTCCTCACCGCCACCTTCATCCTCATCACCCTCACCCTCACCCTCACCATCCTCTGCTCCATTTTCCTCAATATCATTCCCATTCTCAGGTCTCATTCGGTCAACATCATCCTCAGAAGTATCTTGTTCATCATCGGATCCAAGAAGTAGCTGCTCTCCGGTACTTACTTTTGAACGCCGAGGTCGCAGTCCTGCACGGCGAGGCCGCAATTCTACACGCCGAGACGACCGCACATCTTTTCTAGCACCATTATTAGTCCGGCTCCTAGAACTTCGATACTTGGGGCCCTGAACAAGATCAAAAAGCAACTTAGTCGCTCAAATGTAATTCTGTTAAACCCTGTCATCAACAAACAATTATGCCAACTTTAGTTAACAATGGCTCTAAGAGGAATGAAAACTAACCATTAGGTCATTGTCCTCTGTTCCACTACTATCTATATATTCTTCCAGATTCCGGGAAGCCCTCCTCTTTCTGTTAGAACGTCTAAGGTTGGCGGCAGCTGACTGCAATTACAGTAGCAAACACAAATTACTAAATTGGAATAAAAGCCATGTATGGTTATCAGCCTTATGGTCCAGGCATCCACCTCACATTAACCTGACGGGCAGAACTGCATATTGATAAAACATGATATTCATCAAACAAAGTACAATTGCGAAGGATGAGTTGTCAGAATGAAGATTTTGTTGCATAATTTGAAAAGGAAATAAAACCATGATCCTTAGCTCTTCTCAAAAATGTTGTAGAAAAGAAAATTATGGAGGAATATTTTTCTCATTGGCTTCTCTTCTTCTCAAAAGACATGTACTCTTAACTTAAGCTATTTTCTTTCATTGCAAAAACCATATAGCAAAGATTGCACTAAATATAACAAACTTCTAAACTTAAAAAGGTAAAGTTTGTGAAAGAGTAATCCTGCGGGCACAAAAAGAAAAAAAAAAGGTCACAGAATATTGGCCAAAACACTGATGGCGGTTTTTCGATGGTTGTTTCACTTTCCTTAATTAAATGTGGGACATACAAACTTTACTTTACAACCAATGAAAAACTACCAACATTCTTTGTGGCCAGAATTTTGTGACTTCTTTTTGTGCCCATACTATGGCACCACTCTTTATAAAATAATACTTAAATATTCACCAAAGTAGAACAGGAAAACCGCCAAAGAATTTTGTAAACAACAAAGCTGAAAGTTCTCTCTAATGGCCATAAGAAAGTAAATGATGGCTCAACAAAAAGTTTAAAAGAGAGAGAGCGAGAGTGAGATAGAGGGAGGGGGGGGAGGGGAAGAACCTACATGGATGAGAAAATCGTAACACTCGATAAAAACAATGCTACTTATGGGCAGTATTATTTTGCTATATACACCCAACAATTATACAAACGAATTTCACTCATAAAATACACCTGTTGTGCAACCCTCTAAAGCATGACCTAAATCATTTCTCTTAGCTAACTTCTGCTGATGTTGCATTCTTCTTTTTTCTTGATAATGGTAATGATGTAGGACGAACTAGATATGGATTTTACTTGGAAGCCTAAGCATGGGGCACAATTGTGTGCCATCGAACAAACCCTTTTTAATCTGTTGGATACTCTTCTTGGTAGATAGCATTAGTAATACTCCCTCCATCCCTAAATAAGTTTAATGCTTGACCCAACACAGAGATTAAGAAAAATAAATTAACTTTATTATAAGTTTTGATAAGTTTTAAAACTTTCTAATGTTGTCCATGTGAAGGGGCTCCAGGGGGAACCATTAATTAAAAGTAATCAACTAAGGATAGAATGGTAACATAATAACCCGGAAGTAAAGTTTACAATACGGACTTCCTGGTCCAGAAAAGAAATACTAACACTTACTTATAGAGAGAGTGTTATAGAATAGTTGTTTTATTAACAAGAAGATTATTAGTATTTAGGTATTCAAGTTCGAGTAGGCTTGTGGCTAGTCTTATGCTATTCTAATTAGGAAGAAATTAGTTAGTCCTTGTATCTTTAGGAGAATGGTCTTAGCCTATAAGGTTATGATTACATATGTAAGCAGTCAAAAGTTTTACACACTTGACGATTCAATTGAGATAAGTGAGCTATTTGTGTCTGCTTCTTCTATAAGGTGTTCTTTCTTCCTAGCAAGTATTAAGCCATTTTCCCAAGAACTTATCCGCATTTTAAGTTTGACTTTCCAGACACATTGAGCAGGAAGAAGGGAGCATCACCCACCAGATTCTCGCATTCTCAAAAACGCTTACTTTTCAAAGCATGGGGCTGAAAGCACGGGGATATCTTAATATTTTTCAACGACATTTAGCAGGCGATGACGTACTTAATCTCCAATGGCATTCTCTTGCTTTTACAGTTTTGATGGAAGTAGTCTCGTATAATAATTCCTCCGGTGTCCCTTTGAAGTCATTTGAACAAACATAAAATACAATGCAATGAACACTCTTACATAATAAGCGACACTTTGAGTACATACAAACGATGAAAATACCGAGAAAGAAAGGACAAAGAGAATTTTATCATATCCCTGTATTTAACACAGTACCAGGAAAAATTGATCATTCATCATTTCCATTTTCCTACAGAAAACACTTTCAGCAAATCATGTCATGCACTTTGAGAAGGATTATTATAGCACAGAAAGTTTTAGTCTTTTAGAGCATATTTTCTGGTGTTCTTACTAGTAACTAAACACATTCAAGATATTAATTTCCAAGCTATTCTACCTTCACTTCACTCAACCTTAAATTTCCATGCGTAAGTTTCATGAAATTCAAACAGAGCTTAGAAACTGAAAGAGAAAGAGAAAATGAGCATGCAAAAGATAAGCACGTACATCAGCGGTGTTAGAGGCCTCGACTGGGCGTCTCTTAGGGGCGAATTTCTTAGCAAGTTGAGAAGCAGAAGTCCTCTTCTCAGTCCTCTTCTTATGATTTCTGCTTTTTGCCTGCGAATAACTGCTTCTTTTCACCGGCATAAAACTAGGCGAATAATACCTGCCCTGCCGAACGAACGGTTTAGGTCTTTGCCGTATCCTCTCGCTAGTCCGCACCGGCCTTAATTCTGCCTCATCATCCTCCCGCGCTGAATGCATTTCCGATCAAAAAACTGCGAGTTCACAACATTTTCCCCATTATCGAAACTAGGGCTCAATTAAGAAACTACGAAATCCGAAAGTTGAGGAGTTAATTGAGAAAATGGAAGTTCAACAGAAGAATTGATGCTTGTTAGTGGAGGCTGAACAGAGTGTTCGATTGAATGAACTTTGGAAAGTTGATCGAGGGTTTTGATTGAGGAAAAATCATGAAATGTCGAAGACAAATTTGATTTAGGGGATGATTGAGGATTGGAAAAATCTCAAACCTAAGCTCCCATGCGCCGATTTCTGCTGTTGTTCGTCTTCTTCTTCTACGATTTCTTCTTCTTCTCCATTACTGCGTGTGTTGAGCTACAGTGTGTGTGAGTCCACTATCCCAACCCTGGCTGAGAATGCTTGGGCCGTTTTACGTCTTTGTAAGAGATTGGAAATTCGATGGTCTTTCAGGGCCTGCAGCCCAAGGCCCAATACCTTCTGTTTAGGCCATCTCTAATGTGTAGCACCAACAAGTTTTGAACTAAATTTTGCATTAATTAAAAATTGGAACTTTTCTTAAAATAAGTCATTTTAAAAAGGGCGAATGACATTTTGGGCCCCAAATTTTAGGAGGTGTTACTATGATGGCCCCCATTCTACCACTAATTACAATATAGGGTCTAAAGTTCATATTCTGTTAACGTTTCAGGATTTTTAATCAATTTCGTTAGAAAAATTCGTTAAATGATCACGTGTAAGTCACGTGTCACTTAACTTAGGATGTTTTTTAACACAAATTCTTTCGTTTTTTATTTTAATGCAAATTAAATGAAAATAAATTAACCATATGGTCTCTCAACTGATTTATAACTTTATAAAATTTCAGAACTACCCTTGTACAAAAAAAAAAAAATATTACCCCTGCTCTCCCCCCACACACACACTTTGTCTCTCTCTATCTTTAACTTTCTCTCTCTACCCCATCCTCTTCCTCATCTTCCAATCCATCCACCTCCATCAGCTCACCCAGCATCACCCCCCTACCTCCACCCTCTACTATCATCTTCATCATCAACTCCTTCAACCACTAATTCAATCTCTCTCCCACCGCCTCTCCCACCACCCTCTCCGTCCTGCAACGCCACCAACCACCAGAACACCCCTCCACAAGAACTCTGTTCTGCATTCCTTTCACCAAATCTCGTCGCCGCCACCTCCCTTTCTTCTTTCTCCCTCTTACTATTTGAAAAACAAGATGACTTGCAGGGGAACAAGCAACTAAACTCTGACCCGAATGTCCTCAGAGCTTCACATATTGTCAATGGAAAATGAACCCATCTTTGATTCCTTTGCAGCATAAATTATTGAATACTCACATTTATGATTTTGTTATCATGTATTTTTGCTCGTTTTCTAGCCATGCAATTTTGTGATTTTGTTATCGGTAGGCGAAAATTGTTTTCGATTGTGTTTGCTTCTTCTAATCTTATGATATTTGCCATATTAATGGATTGGATTGTTTGTTTAGTGAGTGATTAGATGGGAATTGAGTGTGAGGAGTTGAATATGTTCGTGTATTTTTACTTTATTTTGTTGATCTGTTGTTGTTTGAATGTGGATCATTTGGAGGTGGGTCTGGGAGGCAAGAGAGTTGTTGATGAATGGGAAGGGTCATGAGGAGGTGGTGGGTGGAGCTGGGGGAGAGGGGCAAGGAAGACGGCGGCGGTGGGTAGGGTTGGGGTGGCAAGAGGGGAGTGGAGGGTGAAGGTGGGGTGGTGATGCTGGGTGAGCTGATGGAGATGGGTGAATTGGAAGATGGGGAAGAAGATGGGGGTAGAGAGAGAAAGTTAAAGAGAGAGAGAGAGAGAGAGAGAGACAAAGTGTGTGTGAGAGAGGGGAGAGCATGGGTAAGGTTTTGTTTAGGGTACAAGGGTATTTCTGTAATTTTATAAAGTTATAAATTATTTGAGGGATCATATGGTTAATTTATTTTCATTTAATTTGCATTAAAATAACAAAGAAAGAATTTGTGTTAAAAAACATACTCTGTTAAATGACACGTGACTTGCACGTGATCATTTAACGGATTTTTCTAACAAAATTGGTTTAAATCCTAAAATGCTAACAGAATACTATGAACTTTGGACCCTATATTGTAATTAGTGATAGAATGGGGCACATGTTAGAAACACCCCCTAAACTTTGGGGCCCAAAATGTCATTCGCCCTTTAAAAAAAAAATATTTTTCAAAATAACAATGTATAAAAAGTATTGTCCACACTTTGTTTTTTAGACGACGAAGTTGAAACTCTAATTTTAGGTTTTATCGAGTGGGAATTTTAGAAAGCCTAGGTTACGATTTCAATTTGGTGAAACCAAAGAATGCGTCTTTTAAAATTTTTGGTTATTCTAGAGAATATTTTTAGGACTGAAATTTTGAGAAATATATTTTTTTTTTTAAATGACTTTTTAAGAAAAAATATTAAAAAATTATCTACAATGTACTACATCAATTTTTATGAAAAATGAATAATATTCTCTGTACATCTCATTTTCCACTAATGCCCATTTTTCACAAACAGTGCTTAAAGGTTTTTAAGTATACACCAACCTTTTTTCCTTTAATTGATACGGTAATATCCTGACAAATATTTAATTAACCCTTGTAAATGTACAAGTTATCGGTATAATATATGAAAAGCAGAGTGTCAAATCTCATAAATTTGATGAAGAAAATCAATAAACAAACAAAAAATAAAAGAGTGATCACAAGTCTATTTGATGAGAATAAAGTCTACGGATTACATTCACTATTATTGTCTATCTTTACTTATTTGACTAAAAAATACTGATTATTATACAAAATGGAAATCAGATTGACACAGTTACATTTTTGAAAATCAAATTGTCGAACCAATCTGAGTGCTTTGCTACCTCGACCCGTGGATCGAATGGCAAATCAAATCAGCTTTGCCAGACATATCACTCTTTAAAAAACTGTCCATATTAACCATCGGTAGCGAAGCTAGGATTTTAGAAGAACGGATTAAATACCAATAATATAAATATCATTACATGGATGGATGCACAAATATAGGATACACTACATTATCATTATTCAAAAGCAAAAGCAAAAGATGTAGCTATAAACCTATACAAAGTTATCTTTCTTTAAAAAGCAAAACAAAAAACAAAATATATCTTCCAAGCTTTAAATGAGCCAAAACAAATTACAATTACTTTCGCCTAGTACTCATTGTTTGGTACCGTTACAAAATAACTTCATTATTAATACTATCAAATATTTCATTCTCCACATATGTAATCAAACAGTTAACCATCCACTCATCCCCCATTAGATTGTGCAAATATGTCTTCATAAGATTTATAGCCGAAAAACCTCTCTCAACTGAAGCTGTAGCAATCGGAAGAATCAAAGCTAAAGTGATGAGCTTATAAACTAATTGATACATACTCCCTCCGTCCCGCCCGAAAGGGCATTTTTGGTCAACAGCATTTAACTTTGACCCAAACATTAATGCAAATCTAATCATCTTATTGAAATTCTAAAAATTGTTATTCATAAACCATTTAATGATTTATCAATAACAATTTTTAGAATTTCAATATAATGATTAGATTTGCATTAATGTTTGGATCAAAGTTAACTGCTGTTGACCAAAAGTGCCCTTTCGGGCGGGACGGAGGGAGTATCATTTTTTTCTTGTTTGAACCATTTTCTCTGCAAGTTCACCAATTCCTTTCAATTCTAAAAATTGTTCATCGGACGTCACATTAAAAATATAAGTCTCAAGTTGATTTTCAAAAAAAGAGAGTTCTCCATTTGTGGATTCATTGGGATAAAATGTAGCAAGGTGGATCAAGTTCGCTTTATCGTATCGAGCAAATGATTGAGACGGATCTAAACATATCATACACAAAAGTAAATCGGTATGTACCTCATTGAAACGATTATTAAGCTCTTGAAGTTGTATATCAATGACGGGATAAAACACTTAAACACGAAAATGATAAATATATGTCGCTTTCTCAAGATTTCGCCTTGATCTTCCGCGAAAAACAAACATATCATTCGTGTTAGAAACATCAATACTATTTTTCACACAAAATGAGGAAACTTCATTCAACAAATAATCTCACCCTTCATCTCGCAATAATTGCAATTATTGTTTGAAAACCTTAATAAGCCCCATTGCATTTACAATTTCTTGATTTTTCCTTTACAAAGCTTGTGACAACTCATTTGTGATTCCCAACATCTTTTTCATCAAGTGAAGTGAAAATGCAAAGTCAAATATTGCAATGTATCTAACAACTTAATTGCTTCAAGCCTTTGGTGGGGATCTTTTGTAAGAATTTCAAGTGCATTAATTACGGAAGAAAACATATCAACTAACCTCACTAGTGAATTATAATGAGAGCTCCAACGTTGTAAGTACCCAAATCTGGCTCATGCCTTCCGGTTAATTTTTCCGGCAATTCCGGTAATTTTTCCGGTAATTCCCCGGATTTTCCTAAAGTTCCGGAGCAATTTCGGAACTGTTCCAAGCCTTTTAAGGGCTGAAGGAAATGCTTGGTGATTAAGAAACACGTTTTTCTTAATCCCAAAACCCTTCTAGAAGACTGCCACCTTGCATGTTTCTAGAAAAATCCATATTTGGCTACTTATGTCGTGCGACATAACCAGCCAGGAAGAGTTCTAGAACCATGCCACCTTGCATGTTTCTAGAAGAATCCAGAAGTGGCTACTTATGTCGCGCGACATAACCAGCCAGGAAAAGTTCTAGAACCATGCCACCTTGCATGTTTCTAGAAGGAATCTGATCGTGGCTTGTTATGTCGTGCGACATAACAAGCCCATGCAGACAGCCTATAAATAGAGGCATTCACCTCTCATTTTAAACACACCTCCTCCACCCCTCAGTCCCCCTCTATAGGGAATACGCTCCAGAAGCCTCCTCTCTCCTCACATACCCCCCAAATCACCTCAATCCTACCAAACTAATCACACACACACACACACTTCCTATACATCAAGAACTCGAGGTTCTCAAGGATCCAAGGCCTGAACTCAGTCTCCGGAGGAGGACGCTAGAAGGCTCCTATATCTAACTTGATATAGGAGTTGTGGATCTTCAAGGGTAACGAGTTTCTACCCCTTTTCCACTCTCTATTTTCCTTTGAATATGAAATCTATGTGTTACATGCATTGATAATGTAGTATTCTGATTAAAGTTGCATGCTTTAGCTTCATATTACCCAGATCCACATTTTATTTCATTACATTTCATATAAAATCTCTGTTTTGACTTGGTTTTGCATGAACACTCAAGATGAGTGTGGATCCCTCATATCCACACCCTCTTGAAGTGTTCATTATCAATAAACATGCTCTCTGAGATTTGTTTGTGAAGTAACTTGACCATTTTGGTGCCTTGTTACCTCTGCAAATCTCGGTTGTTTAGGCTTACGCAAAATGGCTTATTATGTCACGCGACATGGCGGCCTATGTCGCGCGACATACATAGCCGGTTGCGAACTCCTTATCTTTTAATTTGCAATCGATGTTTTCCTTTTCTAATGCACCAACTGCATTTAAACTAAAACATTTGCATACGAGCATCATCATTTGCATTAAAGGATATCTTTTTCACCAAAATGACATCTTTGCTTTAATGGTGCATCCTTTGCACTCAAAAAACCCCTTTTCACATTAAAGATGCATCTTTTGCATTTAAAAACTCATTTTCATACTCAAAATGCATACTTTGCATTAAAAAATCATTCTTTGCCATTTTCATGCATCATTTGTGCATTAAATGCTATTTTCCAACATAAAAAATACATTCTTTACATAAAAATCTTTTCTTTGCACAAAAAGGCATCCCTTGCAACCAAAAGACATTCTTTACACTCCAAAAATGCCATCTTTTCACTAAAGTATCATTTTTACATGCATTCCCCCATGTCCCCATTAGCAACCTTGGAACGGACCGGTGTAAAAGTTTTCATCTTTGCATCGTTCCTTCCATTAAAGGTTCCATATCTCTTTAGGAAGAGGATAACCTTGAACCATATATCTCCGATTATCGCTTAAGAATGAGTATGAAGCCTCTATACGAGCTCGACCGTCTTAAAGCGTAGGATTGATGGGCTAAGGACATTCCTTCCTAAAGAACCTCATCTTTGACCAAAAAAGAGAGTCATTCTCTCGATCACGCAAGTCCCGAGGGTCCCGAGGTTTAAAATGCGATGATCATAAGTCATAAGATGAGGACGGGATCATAATCCCAAATACATAAATTCCAAGAAATCTCGAGCGACAACCAACAAATGGTTTGTACGTCCGGAAGATGACTTGGGACATTCCCTCCTTATTTTCAAACACATGCACACAAAGAAAGCACGCAAGCAAACACGATTAATGAAATCTCGGGAGACTTGCTCCGGCAAGGCACTTTGGGTGAACGCCAAACGTTCTTCCCAAGGGGTAACTTAACCTCCGAACCCATAAAACCTTTTTTTCAAAGTTTTGAGGTAATCAAAATGGCGTGGCGACTCCGTTTTTCAAATAACTCGGATGTCTTCAAACTCGCGTGAATTCCAATAAACAAAATTTGGGGCACACATTCACAGTTTGGCGACTCCGCTGGGGATCATCCCAAAGGAGAAAAGCTTTATTTTCAAAACAAAAGTCGATACTTGGTATATAGGTGGACCCCACTTACCCTTCCTGTATCGCTCCCTAACCCGGGGCTTGGGATAACCAGGTGGTTTAACAATCCCACGTACCAGTATCCCCTTTTCAAAAAAAAAAAATAATTTTGAAAAAAAATAGAAGAAAGCTTTTCCCTTTGAGCGGGTTAGACTCCCATCGCCGATTTCATTAATCGTGCTTGCTTTCTTTACCATGCATTGCATCATTTGCATCTTGGGATCTGCGCATACTTTGAAACGGGAAACAACCCGAAAATAGCAAAAGGAGTGGAACCTGGAAAATTGATCCATGCGGTCGTACGGCTCAATCCTCCTTGGATTCGACCGGGCGACCTCGGTGGCAATTCCACCGGGAAAAATCATGGTTAATCTGGCGATCCTAGCGGCTTGGGGCTACTCGGCTCCATGGTAGTGGGGCTCCCGAGAAAATTTACGTGCTTACGTGTTGCATTTTCCCCGTCCCGAAAATCATTCCTTTAAAACACATTTATGAAAATCTCTATTTTAACTCAAAAGGAACATTTTTAGGAGACCGCACACTACGCGCACTTTGATATATCTGTACACTTTTGCACGCACGTCCTTCAAACCCGAGGGTGGTTCAGTGCCGATCACGGACGGCCTTACGATGCTCCGGGCGCGCACGGAATCATCCCAACCTCCCATGGCGGCCGGTGTCGACCAATGCACGGTCAGGTGTCACACGTTTCAAAAAACCGTGACTTTTGGTTGGTTTTGGTCTAGTCCGTGTCATATAGCCGGTTGCATACCCACGTAAAGGTCAAGCCTTAGCTCATAACGGAAGCCAAGATTTTCGCTCAAGCGAAAGTGCGAGAAATTCCGACAAGGAAAAATCGGTGGGATCTTGACTCAGGCATTGACTATTGACCTTGACCCGCACGGAATGCGTAAGAATCAAGACCGAGTCTTTGCCAAAAAATCAAAAGATCTTTCGCTCAAGCGAAGCTACGCCAAAATTCCGATAAGGAAAAATTGGCAAGATCTTGGCCAGGCATTGACTTCGATTCCGACTCACGCCTTTGCGTATGCAACGAAGTTCAATGTGACCTTTGTGTCATCCGGCTTTACCGCCCGACCCATGCCTATTATTCTCTCGGACATTACGAAAGTCAAACGTCATTCGCTCAAGCGAAACTCATCAAAGACTCCGTCAAGGCGAGAGACGAGACTTTCCGGTATTGCCTTGACTATAATCCGCATTGCTCGTGCGTTGAAAGGTCCTATGACCCGCTAGACCCGTTAGGAGCGTTCTTTACTCTCGATTGGTGGGATCCGCGTGCCCTATAGGACCCTCGCCGGCTGTCCACCTGGGAGGTCGAAATACGGGTGGAATACGAGGGCTTATAGACGTAGTGACGGAACCCGGCGATCCAGGATCTAGAGTAGTTGTGAAAAAGAAGGGCAAACCCTTTTCCAACCAATTAGAGATTAATAAAAGACATTGTTTTAAGTAAACTTGAACAATTAGTGTAATCATAATTGCATGTTCCTATCTCTGAAATCCCTAATCGAGACCTTTTCGGTCCGATCTCCGTTTTCCTCATCCCGACCTTTCATGGTCAAATCCCTAATCGAGATCTTTTCGGTCCGATCTCCGTTTTCCTCATCCCGACCTTTCATGGTCAAATCCCTAATCGAGACCTCTTCGATCCGATTTTTGATTTTCTTGTCCCGACCTTTCATGGTCAATCTCTAATCGAGACCTCCTCGGTCCGATCTCCGATTTCCCGACTCGACCTTTCATGGTCAAATCCTTAATCGTGACCCCCTTCGGTCCGATCTCTACTTCCAATCTTGACCTTTCAAGGTCTCATCTTTTCCGATCAATTAGGATTAGGAGAAAATGCGTTTCGAGCAAAGTTAAAGCGATAAGGGCATGTTACTTGAGCCTTGACCTAAACGCTTACCTTGAGTCTAAACCTTACCTATCCCGAGTCTAAACCTTACCTATCCCCGAGTCTAAACCTTGCCTATCCCTTTCCCGCGGCGAAAAGAAGTGAGCGAAATCTTGGGTCGGCGGCTTTCGGTTCGGACAGGTTCATCGGCTCGAGAGAGTCGGAATGGCGGTTGTGACGAAACGGTGAGGGTATGGGAAATCGAGATGATTAGGAAGGAAGAGTTAGTCCTGGCTTTGGAAAATGCCCGGAAGGATCACGAAGAAGCATTGTCATTGCTCATCGGTGCTCTTCGCCGCAATGGAATCCAAGTAACAATTGAGTCAGCGGTTCTCTGGTAGTGGTCGAAGATGAGACTCCGAAGTAGCCATCTCGGTTCCCCGACCTATAACCAATACCTTCCTCCATCCACATATGATCCCTTGCCAAGGACCACTTCTCCTCGGTCCTTTCCAACATCCCGGCTCATCGGGGCCCCATTGCCCTCGGCTTCTCGAACGGATTGGATTTCACCCCACTTATCCCTCGGTCTCGGCAATACACTGCCGGTTTATGCTCCAACCTCACATAATCGAGTTTGAGATATGTGGCTATGTTACAAGCCCCTATACCCGCTTTGAATGCGATCATGAGTTGCCAAAGGATGAACCGAGTTTTATTTGTTACCTACAGGACTTAATGAATTCAGCCGTCGGTTCGCTACTACAAGTCACTGTTGCCGGTTCCGGTAGCCCAAGAGTCCCCGTTGACCCCTATGTGGCAATGTTGATGGAGCGAAGTGAAACAGATGCAAGAGAAGCTTGACCTCATGATGAGTATCAATACTCCCTTGACCCAAGATGTCGGACCGAGGCAAGGAAATGACTCCACAGAGCATAACCCAATACCAAGCGGCAGCCGTACCTGGCTCGGCACCGGTACCTCACAAAGGAAAGAATGTCACGACTTCCTTCGACCAAATCCAACAGTGGAACCAATTGGACAATGGGAATCTGAGTCTTGAGAATAACAAGGTCCCAGAAAACCTCGCTCCTTTCACTTTAACAATACGAGATGCCTTTAAGCAAGATTACGGAAGAGCTAGTGAAAGAAAAAGCGATAAAGCCCTTTGGAGAATTGGAAGCCCGGGAACCCCGGTATTCGGTTGGATGAGTCCAAGCATTGCCTTTTCCATCAATACCATGGGCACAACAACGATGATTGCACCCATTTGAGGCATGAGATCCAAAAGTTGATAGAAGATGGGAAGCTTGAGAACCTCCATGGGCCAAAGACGAGAAAGTTATGACAAGAGGTCAATTCAAGAAGTGCAAGGTCGAAACGTCGGCTGATGATTTTGGGATGCCCATGAGCAAAGTTTTCAACGATTTGGTGAAACGAGGCCTTCTCACACCTCTCGAGAATTATAAGCCAAGAAACCCAGTAGAGTTGACAAGACCAAGTTACGTGAGTACCACAAGCATTATGGTCATGTGACGGACAAGTGTGTGGAGCGAAGAAAGAAATTCGGTGGGCGATCTACGAAGGAAAGCTCGAAGCTCCTGGCGGTCCAACCCGCGAAGAGTAGCTAGACTAGGGTTTACCTATCCTTAAAAAAAAAAAAAAAAAAAAAAAAAAAAAAGGGAAGAAAAAGAAAAATAGTCTCTCAGTCAACCTTCGTAGGTCCTAGTATTTTTTCCTTTCAATTAAGTCCTCTACGGACATTGTATTGAATCTTCAATTTTCTATAAAAAGTCTTCTTCTTTTCTTGCTAGACTTAAGACATTATTTGCACACCTACATTACATTTAATGAAATGGTTTTATTTTATATGATCACTTGCATTGCTCAACGAACAATCTCTCGAAATAATTAACGTTCTGATTAATCGGTGTGAGAAAGTCAACTAATGCCATCAAGCCATACACTTTCCTTACCCCACAAAAAGCCTTCATTAAACCATACACTTTCCCAAACCATGTCCTCCCCATCACCTTGACCAAGTCAACGACGGCGGCATCATCAAGGGACAGCAAAGGCCACTCGGCTTCGAAAGATTGACCCAGTGTCGACAACAATCTAGGAGCTGTCTTCGACCTCAAAGATGTCAAGAGAAATTAAAGCGGGGGCTCGCCTTGGCCCTCGGGTGCTTCAAAAAATAAAAAATAATGTAGTGCAAAAAGAGTAATACCCGGCTAAGTGAAAATCCCAAAAAAGGGCGATCTAGGCAAAAAACGGGGTTGCACATAAAAAAAAAATAATAATAATAATAAAAAAAAAAAAAGGAAAAAAATCTTAGTGCAAAAAGAGTAATGCCCGGCTAAATTTGAAAATCCCAAAAAATGGCAGTCTAGGCAAAAAACAGGGTTGCATATAAAAATAAAAGAAAAAAATGAGGCCAGGACCCGGCACCGCCAATCAAAAGCTTGACAAACAGGACAAAGTCAAAACTCGAAGAACAAAAGTTGTCGATAACAATGGGGCAGTCGAAGCAAAGCCAGAAGCATTTTATAAGCCTGCAGGCACGTACGAATCCTTTCTTCCCCAACGAAAGAGGAAGCAATCAGAAGCAGCCGTCCAAGAATGACTTGGTCAAGGAATCATCCCGAGGCCCACGCCTCATCATCTCATCCTAGCCTTTTCACTAAAGGAACCACAAATCCCATTTCCCAACGATCAGGCCAAGGCCGAACTACGGCGACTGAGGCTCCTCACAATGAGGGAACGTAGGCAACCGGCAATGGTCCGGTCATAAGCATATCCAAGTTTCGAAAATCCGGTCTCATCAATGACCTCCCTCATAAGCATATCCAAGTTTCGAGAAAATCCGGTCTCATCAATGACCTCGCATATCAAATTACCGAAAACCCGGTCTCATCAATGACCTCCCTCATAAGCATATTCAAATCCCAGAGAAATTCGGTCTCATCAAATGACCTCTCCCATGGACACAGTCAAATCCCAGAAAACCCGGTCTCATCAATGACCTCCTTATACACAAACCTTTCTTTCACACCCAGCCAACCTTGATCCGCGACATTGGTTGACTTTCTCCTCATGATTAATAAGAATGTTTGTTCATATCGAGATTAGTGGTTGAATAACCCGAACATTAATAAAGGGTTTTAAGCAATCTTGTGATCATTGTAAATAAAACAAGTTTTCAGATGACTTGACAAGTCATCCTTTTCTACATCTTAGGAAAGATAGCGCTAAACAACGATTTTACGTCGGCGGGGGCTTCCATACACTTTTACCAACCTTTCTACGCTTATACTCTCTCAAAAGAGTCAGACCCAAAGCGAGCTTTTGTGCCTACATCGAATAAGGCCATCAAAATAACACAAGATCGGGATCTATTCCCACCTTTCGAAAAATATGCCCCTGCATGTATAAATTTCTAAGAATATTGTCTTTCACATTTCCTTTAGGTTGGTGATCGACTAAGAAAAAAAAAATAATAATAATAAAAAAAAGAGAGAGAGAAGGATAGGTTTTCCCTCTTACATACAATTCGCATTAGAATTTGCCTCGAAAAACTCTGTCAAAGCATTCCTTTAAGCTGGGGCTTCTTTAGCCATTTTCGGGGTTCGCATCGGGTTCTTCACTAGGTCCCTAGATGGGTTCGGTTTTGTTCGAGATCAACCTCGGGATCACTTCCGCGTACCAATCATATTGGGATTTTCGCTAGGTCACCGGGCCCGGGGCTTCGCCAAGTCACTTCGCCTACTCGGTTCATTCAACGGGGCTTTGCCAAATGAAAGGATCTTTCCTTGCTTTAGTAAGACATGGGGCTTTGCGAGAAAGTTTTCCTCGAGACCGGGGCTCAGATAAGTCACATCCGTCCCTAGAAGAGAGGTTTGGTCACTTCAACATACGCTTTGGTTATAAAAGCACATCGGCATCGGCTTCAAGCGCGAGTTTAAGAAAAGGACCTTAATCAAGACCCGAGGTTTAAACCCGAGTCTCGGCCCAAGGAGGAATTCTAGTCCACGTTGACAACATCTCAATAAAAGCGGCGGTTCGGTCCACACCAGGATACAACCTCACCTGTTTGAAACCCGTCTCAAACAATTCCCAAATACATTCCATATGTATATCCAAACCCAGTCCCTACCATGTTTCCAAGAGAAAAATCACCCCTAGGCTCAAGTAACGTGCCAATTGCTAATGATAACATTTTCTCCCAAAGCGCCTTCGTTACTTCCGTTATAACGAGATAACTCTAGGCGACAGGTTTCCTAATTGTCAAAACGTCGAAAATCCTAGACATCGTTCCTAAGCGTCTAGATGAAGTTTGAACTACGATCAAGGCTTGATTCCTCAGGGATACGTAGGTAGCCTTTCATAAAGGTTCAGCCATCCGACCACATTGGTCACCTTTTCCTTCTCCATTCTCCAATGGTGCGTAAGCCTTTTCATAAAAGTCCAATTTTATGACCATATTGGTCACCCCTTTTGATTTGGAACATTCCTATGAAGGATTGGTTGTTTGACCTCCTAGGTCACCCGTTTCCATCCTTATAGGAAGGGACCAAATATCTCTTTGCCATTGTCCCAAGGAGACCGGGTAGGTGATCTCTTTGATCCCCCAATTCCAACTGTGTGGCTAGTTCCATTCCAGTTTCAAAGGCAATGAAAAGCACGGTTCGGGCTTATTAAGTCGCGCGACATAACAAGACATGTCGTGCGACATAACAAGCCACATCGGACATCGACATCGCGGATTCCTGTTTTTCCCGGGGCAATCCCCGACTTGTCAATAGGCTGCAAATATCACCCATCCACTTCTCGGATGCATAGGGAGGGTTCATTTACCCCATGTACACCCATTGCATTCATATTCAAGCCAAAAATCCATTCAAATCCATTCAAATCATTCATATTCAAGCCAAATACCATACCATTGTCATTTCATAAGTGCATGCAACAAAAGGCCAACAATGTACGTACAAAATGAAATAGGCCAAGTCCAAAAGATGTGCATAGCAAAAATAAATGACATGTTTTCCCTAAAAGGGTACAATAACCAAAAAGCTATAAATGTCTAAGGGGGAAGGGGCTACTCTGAGATCCTCTCCATCACCATCCTCATCCTCTCCCTCATCTCCATCCTCGTCGTCATCCTCGGCCTCCTCGGCTCATCGTCGGGATCGTCAGAAGGTGCCTCGTAAGCTATGGTCCCCAGTGCGATAGTAGTCGTCAAGCTCAGTGATGACGACGACGAGTCAAGCTCGTGTCTGTGGCCGTCTCGGCTCCCCATCCTCATCCTCATCATCATCATCGTCAATCTCAATGGAGTACGTAAAGAGGCACATTTGCGATCTTTGTCAGGCGTCGGTCCTCTAGTGCTCCGCTGGTGCCCAAGTCATCGGAGCGGCTCTTCTTCCTTCTCGGTTGGCCGGGTGGAGAGATATCAATCGAACCACTGTGGCGGCACGATTCTTCCGAGAAACTCATGCCTTTACGGAGCTTGCCAATCATGCCCACGGCGCCGGTATATGCCCTGGTCAAGTGCACGTAAGCTTTGCCGACACACATTACAAGCGAGACATAAAAAGCGTCGGAATGCGGTTCTTGATAACAAAAAGAGATGCAAGCAATCCAAAGAGGCGTAAGGAACGGTACTTACGGATCTAGAACCTCGTGGGAGCACCGGATGAGGATGAGTGCAGGACATATCAATGTGAGCTCGCCTCATGCGACCGCCACCACGATAATCAATGAAAGACGGGGCAAAGGAGGTCTAGCTACGTAGCCGGTCGAAGGCCCCGCTATGAGCGCCATAACCAACCCCAGTGCCGTGGGGACCGAAGATGTCTAGCCACGTACAAAGTATAGTCCCCCTCCCGTGTGTAGAGATGTCTTTGCCATGCCTACAATCGAGCATCTACATTCGCCAACTGGCGAGCGGCCACATCCTAGCCGGAGGATCATCGGGGATCCGAGCATGCCTATTCGGCCCATCTTGTCTATACACTCTCTCTCCTAGATACAAGGCGTCTCAGGACAAGCCCACCGGTAGCTTGCGACACTGTCAAGTGCGCGGCATGATCCAAATCCAGTCATCGTAACGGCCGAGTCCGGGGGAACAAGCTCGGCCTCTGTGGAATCCCTCTCGGGCATGTCGGCGTATCATGATACGAGGCCGTGATCTGCACCTCGAACCCTCCGGTGTCACAGTGCATTTCTGGCATTCTTTGTCCACCGACGAAGAAGCGGGGAAAAGTGGTGGCGAGGAAACTCATCATGTATACGCCACTCATAACGGCCAAAGTACTCGAAGGCCCCGAGCACGAAAAGGAGAAGAAGGAGTCAAAACAGGGAAAACAAGGGATATAATGAAATGCGCAAAAGAAAAGAAATCAAGGTGAGAGAATACCTCGAAAGCCGGATGAAAGCGAGGTGAAGTACTTCGCCTTCCCTCGGCGACGTCATCTAGGGCCAAATACATCTCGGCTAAGCTGCCTCCCCCGGGACAGATTCCCGAGACGGTATCCCGGGCTCTCGGTAGCTCCAACGGTGAAATCAAAGCGGTAGATGCGCTGTTGATGAACGGCATGTCGGAAAAGCCCACCCATACAAAAGCTCTAGCCAATCTCTCGGCTCTCGGCCGGCTCTCAACGGGATCATCTACCACGGTGTAGTCCACTGCTGCGCCCCTCAATCGGGCCATGTAGCACCCCCAACTCATATCCATTCCCCTTCTTGATCAGGAACGAAACCAAGTAAGCCCATAAAATCATCATCGGCAATAGGTGGGGCTCAACTCCTGTACGAGGCTCCTCATGTAGAGCGGCTCATCCGTAAAGGGCGATCTGTGATGACCGCAAAGTCCGGCGGAGTGATTGTCGTCTCACCCCAAGAGAAGTGAAATGAGTGAGTGGTCTCCCACCGAGAACTCTCTGAATGCCCTCACTAGATCCACACTCCTCACGAGTGCCCCAGATGGCCTTCGCCATCTCAAAAAATTGCCACTAGCCCGGCGGCGTAAATCAGGCCCTTAGGCGAGTCCACTGCTCCTGGCTACCCGGCAAGCTATCCCATAGCACTGCCAATCACCTCGGGGAGCCACGGGTGCGCAATCCTGCAAGAAAACATGGCACAAATATTAATATTTCGTGCTATTTCTTGAAATCGTCTCAAATGAAAAATAGGTCAAAACCTATCATCTAAGAGCATGCATTCTAGTATCACGGTTCTAGGTCAATCTATGTTCACATGCCAGTTCATGTCAATAGCACAGTCTAAAAAATCGGTTCAAATCAATTTCGCCCAAATTGAAAGAAATTTTCAAAAAACCTAGGTTTCTTACCTCTTCCTTCTTCCGAACATCCGAAGTATGCTCATCGATTTGTGGGTAGAAATCTCCTCTTGGTGCTTCCGGAAGAAACGGCCGTTGATTCCTTTGCACCCCCTTTCTTCGAGTAGCTAAGTTGGCATGTTGAGAAGCCCTCTTAGTCGGATAGAGCCTAGGAGGCATTTTCCAAGTTGAATCGAACTAAAGATTTGTTTGATTTCTCTAGATCCCTCTCAAATCGCCCTCTGAGGTTGCTCTCTCTCTTCTCGCCGTCGCCTCCCTCTCAATTTCAAGTCTAAATTAATTTCAAAATGGCGGCGTGCGATTTTTAATAAATCTGTCCACGGGGCTGTTATGTCGTGCGACATACTAAGCCCAGTGGTGATTTTTACAATTTTGCCCCTGAAGGCTCCATTTTACAATTTTGTCCCCCGTAGGCCTCTTTTACCCTTTATGCCCCTGGCATTTCTAATTACTTTCAATCCGGTTTTCCCTCCAGTGCCCCCGTGGCCTATTTTACAAATTTACCTCTGTGACTCAGTTTATTTGCCCTTGGCATTTTCAATTTTATTTTTCAAATAATCAGGGTACATCCCAGTTTTCTTTACAAAAATTATCCGGATACATCCCACTTTTCTTTACAAAAAACTATTGATTCCTTCCAACTTCTCTACAAAATCCAACCTTTTTCGCAATCTCCGTTATTCCGTTATAACGGGATAACGTTAGGTGACAGCCTCCGAATTGTCAAAACTCTAAACTTGTGCTACCTCTATCCGCGAATAGTGGTGTATGCCCAAGTCATTCCAACTTGTGCTACCACTATCCGCGAATAGTGGTGTATGCCCAAGTCATTCCAATTTGTGCTACCACTATCCGCGAATAGTGACGTATGCCCAAGTCATTCCAACTTGTGCTACCACTATCCGCGAATAGTGGTGTATGCCCAAGTCATTCCAACTTGTGCTACCACTATCCGCGAATAGTGGTGTATGCCCAAGTCATTCCAATTTGTGCTACCACTATCCGCGAATAGTGACGTATGCCCAAGTCATTCCAACTTGTGCTACCACTATCCGCGAATAGTGGTGTATGCCCAAGTCATTCCAACTTGTGCTACCACTATCCGCGAATAGTGGTGTATGCCCAAGTCATTCCAACTTGTGCTACCACTATCCGCGAATAGTGGTGTATGCCCAAGTCATTCCAATTTGTGCTACCACTATCCGCGAATAGTGGTGTATGCCCAAGTCATTCCAACTTGTGCTACCACTATCCGCGAATAGTGGTGTATGCCCAAGTCATTCCAACTTGTGCTACCACTATCCGCGAATAGTGGTGTATGCCCAAGTCATTCCAATTTGTGCTACCACTATCCGCGAATAGTGGTGTATGCCCAAGTCATTCCAATTTGTGCTACCACTATCCGCGAATAGTGACGTATGCCCAAGTCATTCCAACTTGTGCTACCACTATCCGCGAATAGTGGTGTATGCCCAAGTCATTCCAACTTGTGCTACCACTATCCGCGAATAGTGGTGTATGCCCAAGTCATTCCAATTTGTGCTACCACTATCCGCGAATAGTGACGTATGCCCAAGTCATTCCAACTTGTGCTACCACTATCCGCGAATAGTGACGTATGCCCAAGTCATTCCAACTTGTGCTACCACTATCCGCGAATAGTGACGTACGCTCAAGTTTCCCAACTTAAGTCACCTCTATCCCCGTCATAAAGAGATAGCGCCATAAGCTCTAGCTTCTTCAGGTGACCTCCAATTGTCAAAATCTCAAGGATCCTAGACATCGTTCCTAACTATCTAGTGATGCTCGAACTACGATTATGGCTTGATTCCTCCGGGATACGTAGGTAGCCTTTCATAAAAGGTCCAGCCACTCGACCACATTGGTCACCCAATCAATCTCGGCATTCGCCAGATTGGATCCTTTTCTATCGACAACCCCACTCGCCTGCAAGTGACGTTCTTGAGGGGCTTCGTAAGTACCCAAATCTGGCTCATGCCTTAGGTTAATTTTCGGCAATTAGGTAATTTTTCCGGTAATTCCCCGGATTTTCCTAAAGTTCGGAGCAATTCCGGAACTGTTCCAAGCCTGTTAAGGGCTGAAGGAAATGCTTGGTGATTAAGAAACACGTTTTTCTTAATCCCAAAACCCTTCTAGAAAGGCTTTGCCGCCCTTGCATGTTTCTAGAAAAATCCATATTTGGCTACTTATGTCGTGCGACATAACCGGCCCGGGAAGAGTTCTAGAACCATGCCACCTTGCATGTTTCTAGAAGAATCAGAGTGGCTACTTATGTCGCGCGACATAACCAGCCAGGAAAAGTTCTAGAACCATGCCACCTTGCATGTTTCTAGAAGGAATACAGTCATGGCTTGTTATGTCGTGCGACATAACAAGCCCATGCAGGCAGCCTATAAATAGAGGCCTTCACCTCTCATTTTAACACACCTCCTCCACCCCTCAGTCCCCCTCTATAGGGAAGCCTCCTCTCTCCTCACATACCCCCCCGAATCACCTCAATCCTACCAAACTAATCACACACACACACACTTCCTATACATCAAGAACTCGAGGTTCTCAAGGATCCAAGGCCTGAACTCAGTCTCCGGAGGAGGACGCTAGAAGGCTCCTATATCTAACTTGATATAGGAGTTGTGGATCTTCAAGGGTAACGAGTTTCTACCCCTTTTCCACTCTCTATTTTCCTTTGAATATGAAATCTATGTGTTACATGCATTGATAATGTAGTATTCTGATTAAAGTTGCATGCTTTAGCTTCATTTTACCCAGGTCCACATTTTATTTCATTACATTTCATATAAAATCTCTGTTTTGACTTGGTTTTGCATGAACACTCAAGATGAGTGTGGATCCCTCATATCCACACCCTCTTGAAGTGTTCATTATCAATAAACATGCTCTCTGAGATTTGTTTGTGAAGTAACTTGACCATTTTGGTGCCTTGTTACCTCTGCAAATCTCGGTTGTTTAGGCTTACGCAAAATGGCTTATTATGTCACGCGACATAGGCGGCCTATGTCGCGCGACATACATAGCCGGTTGCGAGACTCCTTATCTTTTAATTTGCAATACGATGTTTTCCTTTTCTAATGCACCAATACGCATTTAAACTAAAACATTTGCATACGGAAAGACATCATTTGCATTAAAAGGATATCTTTTTCACCAAAATGACATCTTTGCTTTAATGGTGCATCCTTTGCACTCAAAAAACCCCTTTTCACATTAAAGATGCATCTTTTGCATTTAAAAACTCATTTTCATACTCAAAATGCATACTTTGCATTAAAAAATCATTCTTTGCCATTTTCATGCATCATTTGTGCATTAAATGCTATTTTCCAACATAAAAAATACATTCTTTACATAAAAATCTTTTCTTTGCACAAAAAGGCATCCATTGCAACCAAAAGACATTCTTTACACTCCAAAAATGCCATCTTTTCACTAAAGTATCATTTTTACATGCATTCCCCCATGTCCCCATTAGCAACCTTGGAACGGACCGGTGTAAAAGTTCTCATCTTTGCATCGTTCCTTCCATTAAAGGTTCCATATCTCTTTAGGAAGAGGATAACCTTGAACCATATATCTCCGATTATCGCTTAAGAATGAGTATGAAGCCTCTATACGAGCTCGACCGTCTTAAAGCGTAGGATTGATGGGCTAAGGACATTCCTTCCTAAAGAACCTCATCTTTGACCAAAAAAGAGAGTCATTCTCTCGATCACGCAAGTCCCGAGGGTCCCGAGGTTTAAAATGCGATGATCATAAGTCATAAGATGAGGACGGGATCATAATCCCAAATACATAAATTCCAAGAAATCCCGAGCGACAACCAACAAATGGTTTGTACGTCCGGAAGATGACTTGGGACATTCCCTCCTTATTTTCAAACACATGCACACAAAGAAAGCACGCAAGCAAACACGATTAATGAAATCTCGGGAGACTTGCTCCGGCAAGGCACTTTGGGTGAACGCCAAACGTTCTTCCCAAGGGGTAACTTAACCTTCGAACCCATAAAATCTTTTTTTCAAAGTTTTGAGGTAATCAAAATGGCGTGGCGACTCCGTTTTTCAAATAACTCGGATGTCTTCAAACTCGCGTGAATTCCAATAAACAAAATTTGGGGCACACATTCACAAACGTGTATCTCCGGCTCTTTTGATTCTAGTCTCTTGATTCAAACCCCTTCCACTTTCAAGAACTTCCTTGCCTTTTGTCGTTTAAGCATCAAGAAGTATGTCATTGCGTTTGCTAGAACTCCCAATATGATTGACAACTCTAGCAACCATATCAAAGAGAGACTCCATATTCAAATCTATTTTTGCAACACCGAAAAGTGTCATTTGTAGTTGGTGTGCAAAACAATGAACACAATAAGCACATGGACTCCCTCAATATTAGCGCTTTAAGACCATTAAACTCACCTCACATGTTACTATATTCTTGATCACGTAAATTTGATATACTAAGATTATGCTTAGAAAAGAAATCATCTATTCCATTCTTGAGTGATAAAGTTGTGCTATTAACATGAATAATTCCCATGAAGCGCTCAATGACATGTCCAAACTTGTCAACATAACAAAAGACAATTGCCATTTGTTCTTTTGTAGATATATTTCAAGCTTCATCAACCAAGATAGAAAACAAGGAATCCCCAATTTCTTCTATGATCTTTTTGGTGGTTTCCTTGGCATAAGCACTAACAAGATACTTTTGAATGTCGGAAGAAACAAGTTTTAGATTTTTCGGAATTTTACCCAAACAAGCTTTTCCCACATCTTCATTGTGTTGAGCAAAGAATTTCAAAAATTCAAGAAAGTTTCCTTGATTGGAAGAATTGTCCGATTCATAATGTCCATGAAAAGGTAACCATTGACGCAAGAGGATCCGAGCAATATTAAGAGAAGCGGTCAAACAAGTTCTATAATCATCTTCATTCTCCTTTGTCTTCTTATTCCACCTATGCTTAATGTAATATTCTTCATTCATTAAAGCTTGACAATCACCCCAAGCTTTATTATGAGCACTATTAAAGTCACCCATATGACGGTAGAGTTTGTATTTTTTCTTACAACTAGTAAATACATCCACTACAAAAGCATCACAACTACCGAAGTGTCGCTTATCATCAGGCTTGAATAAATAGCAACATAAACAATAAGCCACTTCTTTTGAAATGCTATAGTCTAGTCATGATTTAAATTATTTGAACCAAGAAACTTGAAATATTCTTCACTCATTTGTTATTACCAATTGTTTAAAGTTGTGCCCATAAGGTTGACAAGGGCTTCTTTGCAAGTAAGCTTTTCGGGATACTTTGCAAGTAAGCTTTTCGGGCTTTATCCCACACATTGACATCATAAAGTGATATGGGCTTTATTAATGCGGGATCCGCCAGAAGACTCGCGCAGTCAAACTCTATACAAATTCTTTTTGCACAACTTTATCCATTATGATCATCATCCGGCTCGGGCAATGACTCATTGAAAACAATGTTCTCAATTTTGGTGAAGACACATTTGTCGTATTTAGGGTCGATGAAAACTTTGACACTTTTGGAAAATACTTCTCTATGATGAAACTAGATAGAGAAAGAAAAATAATTAGAGAATATTGCAAACAATCTGAACATTTTTTATATGAAGAATAAACTACAAATAACTAAAAATACCTCATTCAAGTGGTAAACCTATACTCCCTCCGTCCCAAAATAACATACAAATTTTGTCATTTTGGGCGTTCCATAATAACATATCCCTTTCCTAAAATGACAAAAAAAATTTACTATTCCCTCTACTCATTCTCTATCCTATTTTACTTTTATACTCACAACACCAATCAACTTTACTATTCCCTCCACTTATTCTCTCTCCTATTTTACTTTTATACTCACAACACTTTCTTCATTACCCACTTTCCTTAATTTTCAATTAGTTAGTGTCTTAGTTGCCGACAAGAGCATTAATATTTAACATTTTTGAATGCGATATACAAAACAACTACTTTAATTAATACGGAGTATTTAACATTTTTGAATGCGTAATACAAAACAACTACTTTGATGGTTTCTTCATCACTATCATTATTCATAAAGTCAGAAAAAATGGAACAATTGAAGGGAATTTGGGTGAGTCGGTTAGTGTGAACGGGAAAAACGAAAATAGCATCGATCAGAGTCGAATTCGAAGTCGAAATGGACTGGGGAATAGTAAAGAGGAGGAAGAATGGAAGATTATAGATAACAAACATACATTGGTTGTAATTTTGTACTCCCTCCGTCCCTAAAAGATTGTCATGTTGTACATTTTACAATTATTAAGGAAGAGCTTCATCTTCTTGTACCTTAGTAGATTTGCATTAACATTCATGCCTAAGTTTAAAAATGAGACATACTTTTTGGGATAAGTCAAAATGGCAAATGAGACAATCTTTCCGGGACGGAGGGAGTAGAATTTTGCAAAAGCCCCAATTTTCAAAAGTGAAATCTTCAAAATCCTACTTCTCTTTCTTCTGTTATTCGCGACCTCTGTTTTCTCTTTTTCGATTCAATTAATCGCTATTTTTTTAGAGAATTGTTATTCATTCCGCGCATTTACTTAATACCCCCACAATATAATTTTCAAAAAAATGCCATTATTTGAAATGACTCTAATACCCTTCACTAATGTTATACACCCGCAATTGAAATTGAAGTTATTTTTTCTTTTAAGGAAGTTAAATTAAATTTTCTAAATTAAAAGAATTAAATAGACAAAGAACCACCATCTCATAGCCACCAACCACCACCTTCCGCCCACACACTTCCATAAACACAAACCCACTACCTTCCACCCACACACATTGTGGGTTTTTCGTTTGTCATTTGTAGTGTTGGTAAAATTGTTTGAAAAATCAGAAAATACACCAACAAATTATTAATCAGGGATAGAAGCAAACCCACCAACCCCGTCTCTATGAAGGGGTCCAAATCAAACCCCAATTTTGAAGCCAACCCATGAAGTTCCCTCTCTCTCGTTCTTTCTCTCATCCTCCGTCCTACATTCTCTCTCCAAAATACTTACACCCCTAGTTGTCCAAGCTAGAACAAAACAAAGCAGTCTTCTCCTTGGGCAAGGCAACATCATCATGTCGATTTGTCTTCTTCTCGGTCGTGGATCGCCTTCTACATCTTAGATCTGTATTCTCCGGGGGTTGCTCCGTCATCCCGAGCACAGATTAAACGGAGGATGAACATCAAATCAATAGATAAGAAAAGAGAAGGTTTTTGTTTGTGGATATCGACTGACCACATGATTTTCATAGTTTGGTTTTAAAATTCTGGGCAGCTAGCAGCAAGTTGTACAGTGCAATCAGTCTCATATGAATTTTTTTATAATGGGGGTATATTTTTGTTGTATATTTTGAATTTTTGATAGACTAGGAGGGTGTTTATTAAATACAGTAGTTAAAAAGGGTAGAATAGTAATAATGGGGGTGTAGTTTTAATTTTTATAAGTAAACTTAATAATGTGGGGGTATTAAGTAAATGTGCGGGGTGAATAACAATCAAGAGCTTCTCTGTGTATTCCTTTATTTTTATTTTTAGTCCTTTAACTTTCTACTCTTTCTATTTTGTAAATTAATGATTCAAAATTTCAGTTAAGCCCAAATAAATTTATAGAAGGGGGTCAGTTTGAAAATATAGTGTAATTTTTTTTTTCAGGAAGGGGTCAGATTTTTCAATATTTCCAAATTTACCCTACAATAAAAAAAAATTACAAATCTAAAACTAGTTAAAAAAATCAAAACATGGGTGTCAGCCGACCACCTTCTACATCACGTAACCTCACCACTGATCTTTACTATTTTTGTTTACGTCTTTGATTTCATGTAACCTCACCACTGATCTTTACTATTCTTGTTTACGTCTTTGATTTCATGCAGATGTTTGGGGAATAACCTCTTTAACTTCTATTTTCCTAGATTGGAGAGTTATTGATGGACCATAGAGGAATAAACTCTAATAATATCTTTAAATGAATAGTCTTTCCGACTCACTTGAATTACGACATTTTTTCATTTTGGGTGCCACACTCGAAATATAGCAACCTAAAATGAAAATGTTTTATTAATGGGACCCCACTTTCATACTAACAACAACTTTTCATTTTGATGACGCCATGCTATTTCGGGTCAGAACGGTTTATGGATATCTGGCAAGATATATTTAGTGGCTTGATGTACCTAGAACACAACACAAAAGAGCACCGTTAAGATCAAAGTTGGATGTTACTCCAACTCAGGCCCTCGGGTGTGAGAGTAAGAATACTGAGTAATATAAGGCTTTTGAATGCCTTGAATGTGTGTGAGTGTTTAGGGTTTTAACGGCAATATGGCTTACAGTGTATATTTGGAACTTACCTTGTCCAAGGGGACAAAGGTCTTCTATTTATAGGCAATGTGGAGCTGCCCGCTGACGTAAGCCATGAGGTCAGCCCTAAGGGGCACTTTGGTATTTGACCGCATACACGTGTCCGCATCTGATTGGGTCTGTCAGGGAAGGAGGATCCTCTGTCAGAAGGGATGTCGCTGATGTGGACAGGAGCCGTGTATCCGGCGCGGCGCATTAATGGCAATAGTAGGCGCCTGTCTGAGTCGCATTGAATGCGATGGGAGTGAGCCGACAACTTGCATATCAGAGCCAGTAAGCTAACTTGCTCAGTAAGGTTTGCCATTAACCGGGAGGCAGGTGAGATAACCGAGAGGCATGTATGAGCCCGCGGTCAACATCTTGGGTGCGGTTAAAGGTATTTGACGCGGGCACGAATGGAGCGGTCATATCTCCTGCGGTCACTAGGCAAGCGGTCAGGATCCCTCCGATTTGGAGTAGGATAATGCAGAGAGAAGCGCGGTCTTGACCTTAGGGGTCTATCTGTCTGCGGTCTTGACTCCGGCGGTCTAGGGAATGCCACGTCACTGGTTCCTTGGACCAGACCGAGCGTGGGCCCGGTCCAGCTGGTCCGGGCTCATCAGTGGCCCCTAGCTCCAAGTGTGATTATTTATGGTCTGAGCGAGGAGCTACTAGTTAAGCTCGGTTCGCCCAGATAGCTCCTCGAGCGGGCACCAATGTTGGTGTTTTTCGTTGGTCTTGCTCTGCCTCCCGTGCGTATTGGCACACGTGGGAGGCACGTGGGGAAGATTCTAGGCGCCTTGAAGGCTCTGCTTCCCAGTTCGCAAGTGGGCCCCTTGGCAGATGAAGAGACAGTGCGTGACACGTACGGAGGGTACGTGTCAGCCATCCAAGGGGCACAATAAATGCTAACCGGCGAAATTTTGGAAATTTCAAACGTTTGGAGACGATTCGAGGTTCGAGAAACGGTTTGTGGGCTAATTAATACGGGTTAACCCGTATTGGTAGGCCCTATAAATACAAAACCCTTCTTCCCCAAACCCTTTTACCATTTTCAAACCTTCAAACTGCCTTAAGAGAGAAAAATCCTTGCTGCGTATTTGTGCTTCCTTCCTTCGAATCTTCCTCCGAATTCACCTTCGTAAGTTATTTTTGACTTTGTTTCTTCTTCATTTCTTTCTATTTCTTCTGGGTTTCAATGACTACCCGTGAATTTGGCCCCCGTCATCCATTAGAACTAGGGGATGGGAGCACTCCAGATACCTTTGCCGTTTGTAAACGGACAGGGGGGATCTATAGGAAGGTGGCCATTGGGTGGCTAAGGCTGTCTATGGAGTGTTTCCAATATTTTTGTGAGAAATCCCAATGGGGGCCTTTTGTCCCACCCCGGTTGTGGGAGGCCAAGAAGAAGAAAATTATTGTGAACGGTGATGTTTTGACGTTGGAGAATGTGAGTAGGTTGAGAAATTTTGTAATGGGAGTTCTGTGCAGGTTTCCCCGCGAGAGAGATCAGGCTTTGAACGCCGTTGAACTAGTGAGGAGAGCGATTCGCGTCCCCGACGAGATAGTTGGCTGGGAGAAAGTTGAACTGACGGATCCCAACCAGACAAGTGAGGAGCGGGCACGGGGCTCCGAGGATCTGAGTGATCCTTTCGATGTTCTCCCCTTGAGGACTGTTTTTCCCGATGCTGTGACCGGGGCCCCTGGTGTGCCTATGGTCGAACTGAGTAGCAGTGAGGAGCTTGACCCTTTAGAACATGAGATGACCGGAGGCGGAGAGAGTGAACCTGAGGTGGCCCCTGCCCGTGGTTTATCCACCGATCTCTTTGGCTCGACGAGCACGGAGACCGAGGATGATGACCGCGATCAAGGAGACCGGATGACTGCGGGCACCTCTAGGAAGGCAACAGAAATTGTTGACGCCTTTGAGGAGGATTCTGACTCCGAGGAGGAGGTCCCTACCCGAGGGAGAGGCAAGAGACCTGCTGTTGAGGCGAACCCTGGCCGAGGTCGCAAGAGAAAAGCCAAGGAGGTGGATACTATAGATTGGGAAGAGGAGATATACACCCTTTACAACGTTGACCCCAAACAATTTCGTGTCCGCACACTTGGTCACATGCAGATAAAGGGGAAGGACAAGCTTCGGCCAGAGACTGTAGCAGATGTCCGTGAGGATAATAGGCCTGCGTTTTCTACGGGGCCCAGTTTGAGAATGGCCTGAGACTTCCCCTAGATCCCTTCTTCTACTTTTTCCTTAACTTCAACAGTTGTCTCCTTATGCACCTGACTCCCAATGCAATTAGGGCTCTTGTTTCCTTTATAACTGTTTGCCGGGTTTTGGGCTACGAACCCTCCCTTTCTGGGCTTTATGCCTATTACCAAAACCAAATCAGTAATGGAAACCTTGGTCTGAAGGCTAAGAATAACTCTTTCCGGACCTTCTCTGCCCCTTCAAATAAATTTGACCAATGGAACCAGAAGAACATTTTGGTCGTAGAGTCTAGGTTTGGTTGGGCCTTCTCTAAACCTTCCAATCCTGTTCCGATGAAGGTATCCGCTAGAAACTACCCGGACCCATCTCTGTCCGAGGATCTGCGTATTGCCTTGGAGACCCATCTGTCCAAGTATATAACCAACGGAGAGCAGCCTGTCTATGACGTGGGCACCATTATGGATTATGAGCCCCTCTTAATCTACTCAGGGGTGGCCCCTCGGAGGGAGGGAAGCTGCTATGCCCCTAGAATAGAGATAGGGCCCCAGCCTCGTGACCCTGATTGGAGGGTGCATGAATTTTACCAATTTGGGGCTGACTGTAAAACTTGTATGCTGGGTGCTGAATGCGAGCCTCCAGAACTAATTGGTCTCTATTCTGCTCCTTAAGAAAGCTGTTTATTTGTCTTGCCTTTGCTTTTTTGAACTGCTTTTAACCCATTCTTTTTCTTTCAGAGTAGACCCCGAGGAGTATAATTTCTGATGGCCCCTTTGTAAGTGCTCCAATTTGAGTTGTTAGTATTTTCGTTAGAAAATTAACGAAAGTCCTAACATCCCTAACATTTCTAACAATTTCTAACTTTTCTAACAAAGCAAGGGTAAATTGGGGATTGCTATTTGGAGTTAAACAAGTAAAGGAATCTCACAAAGGTTGAATTTCCGAACAGAAGGCTTTGGAACAACACTGGGTTGCTTGTTTGAACAAAATATTCCTCTGCCCAAAGCCTGCACTGCAGCAGATGAACAGTGCACGCCTCAGACATGTCCGCGCGGATCCTATTGTCTCTCCCAGTGGCCTATAAATTGAACCCTCCTCTCTCAGTTTAAACAACACAATTTGCTCAAAGAAGCTGCACCTTGGCGAAAAATAGGGAGAAAACAGTGGGAATCCTTAGATTGCCACCATTTTCTCTTGAATCTTTCCCAATCCCACTCCAAACACTCTCAAATCATTCTTAAATACACACAAGCTCAAGCTTAAACCACCACCAAAGAGGAGGATTAGAGAGAAAACATAGAGGACTTAAGTGTTATCTACTTGTTTTCTCTTTGACCAACTCTATCATCAAACCCTAAACACATTCAAGCCTTGAATCCACTCAAACACAAATCCAAACACTAAATCTTGATACTCCTCAAGTCAAACTCCAAACCTAGAAAGATAGGGTGTCACCATTGGTAAAACCCTCCTTCTTGAAACCCTAAAACCCTCTTTTAATTTCTTGTTCATCTTGTTCAATTCACATCTTTAATTTACTTGTCTTAAGCTTAAAAGTAATTACTTCATTTTGTTGTTAGTTTGACCTAAGATGGTCATCTTTGGGGTTAAGTCCCCATGATGATCATCTTAGGGTTTAACTTTCTCTCCTCTTAAATAATTTCTCTTCTTAAAAAAACCTTTTTTATAAATTCCCTCTCCCACTTTGCTCTAAACCTCCATTAATACCCCAAGGATGACTTGATATGGTATAAAGCAATGAATCACCAATCAAGTCTAGGGATGAAAATGGGGTGAACATAGATGCAAATCCCTCAAAAATCACATTTTCCTTCAAGAACATCTTGCTGTCCAGTAGCATTGTTCTAAGACCTCTGTCCATGGTATAATTTTTTGGAGATACAGAAACTTGGAATTTGGTGTTGACTACAAGATACTTTTTGTAGCCAACATCCATATCTTTCCATACATATTTTTACTTTATTTTTTGCCTGAGTATAACTCCCTTTTTCAAATTATATTTCAAAGGTCAGTTCATCGGTCTCTGAAAATCCAGATTTCACATCTGTGATTTCAAGAAGGTTTTGGTCCATCAAATCATCTCCAAATGGAAAAGTCTCTTTCAGAAACCTTATTTAAGGTGTTTTGAACAACTTTCATTCTCGGACTTTCTCCATATTTTGAAGTTTTAAAGCTCTTAAATCCATTTTAAAATCAAGTGTCCACTGCCTTTTTCATTCTGGCAGAATTGATTTCCAACTTCAAGGAGTCTTTTAAGTATCAAATATCAACCCCAAAATCATACCAAAAATCATGGGACTTGTTTAATGCCTTATAAAGAGTTCCCAATTTTTACTTTTCAGTTTGAAGTTATTTTGGTCAAAGGAACACACACACACACACACACACACACACACACACACACACACACAAATGATTTCTAAGCTTGGAAGACTCGTTTTTACGAGGCATTTCGGGTGAACACTAACGTTCTTCCCGGAGTGTAACGTGACCTCCGAACCCAAAATCTCTCATCTCGGGCATTTTTCAAAGTTTTGGCCCTTAAAACAAAAATGGCGTGGCGACTCCCGATTTTGATTTTCTTTCAAAAAAGAATGGAAAAATCGAAATTTTCGGAAACACATCGTTACAGTGGCAACTCCGCTGGGGACAATATTTGAAACTTGTTTTTCAAAAAGTGGGTCAAGCTTCCGTCCCGGCATTTGAAACCATTTGCGTTTTGTGTGTGTATTGGTTTTGCACATTTTCGTGTTGTTTTGACCGTCCCGAAAAAGTCAAAATTTTGACTGTTGGACCCGTTGGAATTATATGCTTATGTGCTTATGTGTTCATCTGCTTTTCAAAAAAAAAAAAAAAAAAAGATTTTCAAAAAAAAAAATTTCAAAAAAAAATAAAAAAAAATGATTTTCAAAAAAAAAAATCATTTATGCATGCATCATACTCTTTAAGACACATATGAAAAATTTCTATTTTACTCAGAAAAATAAGATAGACTGCTTGCACACTACGCGCACTTGACCTTACACTGCACACTACGTCCCTAACCCGGAAAAATCCCAGTCGCGGCCCGTTTGGTCTTATTACGCCTCTCGGTGCAAGCACGGGACTACCCAAACATCCCTTGGAGCCTCGTGTCGATCATGCACTTGTCCGTGACACACTTTGTCCGAGATCCGGTTGGTTTTTAGTTTGGTCTGTGTCATGCCCTGTCTGTGTATAGACCTTTCCTTTCAAGCCTTTGTCGGCATACCAACTCAATATCTTTCGGGGACCCTAATCAGTCGAAGTCATGCCGGTTTTTCGCCGCGGACTTTAACCAGATATTGACTGGCGCCTTGACTTTGACTGGCACAAATTATACACTGACTCCCAGCATGACACTGAGTCATCGAGGATTAACGATTATGCCATGACTAATTACGGCTTAACTGACGACGAGTCAAGATCAATTACGGACATTTATCAGTCCAAGCCATGCCGACTTTTCGTCGAGCCCTCGGACATGATCTTGACTTTTGACGTCAGCTTTGTCCGTAATTTACATCGAATACTCGTTAAGACTCGATTACCCGCCAGACTTTAGGATCGTTTTATTTTCGGTCGGTGGGACCTGCTTGCCCTACGAAACCCTTGTTCGAGGTTACAGGTTGAAGGTCCGCAGGCGTAGTGATGGGGCCCACTGATCCAGGATCCAGAATAGTTTGCGAAAAAGAAGAGCAATCTTTTCCAGCCGCTTAGGTTAATAAAACATGTTTTAAGTAAACAAGAACAAATAACTGCATGTTGCATGAGCCCAAAGCCCAAACACCTACCCTCCTTCATTCCCAAACATCTGAACCCTCGTGTCTTTCCCCCCGCAGCTCCGCACAAAGCTTGGTTTCGGGCGCCGGGTCACCGTTTAATCAGTTGGGAAGAGTCAAGCGCATCGTCAGCTTAACCGTTTGTTCCGACTCCGGATTTCAGAATGTCTGCATCAGCTGGTAACGATGGGGACAACGTCACTCCATCTCCTGGGACTCCTCAGACAGAACAGCAATGGAATCAGTTAGCCGAACAGATGAGATTGCGACAAGAAGCACAGCTGAACAGCCTTATGGAGGCTATCAAAAGCCATGGTTAGGCCGCCAGCCTCAACCCCGATGGCACTTTTACCGTGGAAGAAGAGGAGGACCCCAACCCCAATCTCGATCGTCCCGACTACTCCAGGATACCACCACCAACCTCCTATGGTACTACCACCAGAACCCATGCTCATCGGCCTTTGGGACAGCCAACTCCCCAACCACAGACCACTGGATCCATGCAGCCTGACGGCACGAGCCAGTTCGCAGTTCCTCAGTGGGGACAAAGTCAGTACGGAATGTCTTCTCATGGTTGGGAGTACCTTGGAATGCCACAGCAAGTTGGGACCCAACCCCAGTCGGGAACTAATCAAGCCGGACCCTCACAACAACAGTTCAGAGAGCCGCAGCAACAGTTTGGAATGCCACCACAGTTTGGCCCGGGGCAACAGTCAGAAGCCCCTCCTCAGAATGATGCTAGCTCAGCTGCTCCTCACACAGCTTCCATAAACCCATTCCTCACTCAGGGTCCGATGGGTTACCAAGCCCCTATCCCAGTTTCATAAGAATCACCAGGACCGCAGTATCCTCCTGGTTATGCATAGCCAGCCATGCAATTCAACAACCAGGGACAGCAGCCCGCACTTAAGCCTATTTATGGGTCTCACTCTGGAAATCCGAGCTACCCCGCTACATCAGGACTGCCTCCACCCACTTTGCCAATTGAAAATCAACAGCAAGCCGCAAGGTTCTTTCCCTTCGCCCAGGCTCCTGCTCATACTCTCCAGGGTAATTTGGGCCAAGAACAGGTTTTCACTTATGCTCCGGGATATGGTATCCCTTCCACCAGTGTGCCGCCAGTAGTAACTCCTCTCTCCAGCTCAGTCACTGGTTTGAACGATATGGCTCCACCACAGGACACTCACCTGGCCTGGTTCATGGAACAGCACAAGGAGATGAAAGCATAAATTGCTGGATTGACTGCTAAGAAAGCTGCCTTCCGGCCTACAGATCCCGACTCATGGTACCCCTGCCTCACAAGTTCGTGATGCCCAATCTCGACTTGTTTGACGGGAGTACGTGCCCTAAAACTCACTTGGACACCTACACTTTGGCAATGAAAGCTAAGGGATGCACAAACCAGCAGTTGGCCGACTACTTCAGTCTCTCTTTGAAGTCAGGAGCATTGAAATGGCTCTTTCGGTTAAAGCCCGAGGCCAGGGGTACTTGGGAACAGATCACCAATGCTTTCACTGAGAAATACAAAGCCAATTTGGAGTGGGAGACAAATAGAGTTGATCTGCAGACGACAATACAGCGTCCCGACGAGAACATTGGGGATTTCTACAAGCGATGGAATTTGAAACTGAGCGAGATGGCCATCCCTCCCTCTGACGAGGAGCAGTTGGACATCTTCCAGTCATGCCTAAAACCGCATTTGAGAGCTTCCCTCAGCCACTTCCCCTACTCGGACTTACGGGCAATGGTCAATTCCGAGGCTAAATTTGAAAAGGCTTACAATCAGCAACAGGCTACTGCACCTACTTACAGATACCGGGTTTCTTCCACCTCCAACACGACTCCTGCCCAGCCCAAAGGTAAAGAAGTAATTAGCTATGCTGGACATGACTGTAACAATGCCACTTCCTTTGTTCCCAAGAAGCCTGATGCATCCAGATCCCGGCTCCAAGGCTTGGGAAACTTTGGGATGCCTTTGAGTGATATCTTCAGAGGTTTGGTAAAAGAAGGTTTGCTCCGGCCTTTAGATAATTATCAGCCCAGAAACCCTAATGCTCCTCTAGATACCTCCAAGCATTGTGCCTTTCATCAGTACCACGGGCACCTGACAGATGATTGCGTCCCCCTGAAAAAGGCAATCCAAGGTTTGATTGAGCAAGGGAGGTTAGAGGTGCCTGAAGGGCCTAATACTATCAATAACCCGTTCCCTAGAAATAGCAACATGGGTGTCAACATGGTCGAGTTTGGTGATTCAAGCCTTGTGGACATAATGGAATTTGACTCGCCCCTTTGTGAGGTCGGTGAACCAGCCATCGCAGGCGATGAAAATGGTTGGATTAAGCAAGAGTCTGCCAAAGAAATCCTGATGGAAAGATCTGCAATAGCTCCCATCTCCAGTGTCGAAGAATAGATGCATGGTCCAAGAGCAAAGAGCGGCTAGACTAGGGGCTACCTATCTCTAAAATAGTCATTTAGTCAACCTTCGTAGGTTCTAGTACTTCTCTTTCACCTAAGTCCTTCCTGGACATTTGTCGTTGTAGTCCATTTTGGACATAGTAGTTAAATGTCTAACTTTTATATAAGTCTTCTTTCTTTTCTTACTAGACTCGAGACATCACTTGCACACCCACGTTACACTTAATTGAAATGGTTTTATCCTAGATGATCACTTGTGCTGCTCAACCACTAATGCTTTGAAATGGCTCATGTTCAAATTAATCGGAGTGAGAAAATCAATTGATATCTTTCTCAAATTGGGGCTTACCAACTCCCCATCTTGCATCTCATATGCTCACATCATCATCATCATCTCGTTGCTCGATGAATTTGCATGGATCTTTTCTCATTTAAAGCTTAAGCAAGCAATGAAGAATTAATTTCGTCATCCGATAGGGACTGCGGTTGAAGCCTTTCACCCGTAGGGAAAACCTTTACCTCACCCTCACCAAACAATACCCTTTCATTTCAAGATCGGCGTGTTTTGAAACCCGGTTTAGCCATCATTTTTGCTCCATGCTAAGAGAAGTCCAAGCAAGGCCAAGAAGTTAACTTCGAGAGTCGGCGACGCGCAAAATATCTCAAGCAATGAAGGAAGGACAAAGATAGTCCTCAACTCCTCAGGAGGCTTTCTAAATAAAAAAAAAAAAAGATTTTAAATCCTCACAATTCAGCAAGAATCCTCAATGTCCCAAGAGGCCTAAATCAAAAAAAAAAGAAAAAAGGACTGTCGATCCTCACAACTCAGCAAAAGTCTCCGACTTCTCAAGAAGATCTCCAATGATCAAAAAGGAGCCTGAATTCTCGCAAGTTCGCGAAAAATTCTCAATAGCTTGGACTTCCTCTCACCATTTCCTCGACCAATTCCAAGCTATCCCCTCGCTTTTAGAGGATATTCCCATTACCATTACCCTTGCCTTTGGCCAAAGTCAAAATCTGACCTCTCATTCTTAGAGGCAATCAATCTTCCTCGCCATAGATTTCCTAAACACATCCCTGCAAGCCAACCTCTCTTCTTTAGAGGTTCAGTCAGCAAAAGGCCCAGCCGACCTCTCACTTTAAGAGGTCATGACTTCCAAAACTACCCGATGGCCGATCGAAGCCCGGAAACCCAGCTGCAATTCCTATCGGATAGCAATTTCATCGTGATATCTTTAAGGTCTAAATCAAATTAATGCTTCATTGCTTGCTTAAATTGAAATCTAATCCATCTTGGTTCAAAATCATCAATCAAAGATTGTGCAAATTCAAATCTGATTCATTCGACATTTCATGTGAGCATAATTCATTTCTACTCCACAAACACTTGCCGTGGATGTCCCACTGGGGCTTCACATCCGTGTCTTTCATGGACACTCTAAGGGGATATGTTATTCGAATCTCCAATCCTCAAAATCCTTAAAGGAACTCAAAATCTTGAATTTTAACATTCATTCTCTCTTCATTCGGGATAAGCCCGAACTACGGCGACCTGAGCTCTTCATAATGGAGGGAACGTAGGCAACCATAATTGGTCCGGTCGAAATCACAAATAAATCTCAAAAAAAATCCGGTCTCATCAAGGACTGTTCCTATACACTTTCCGTCCTTCCGAGCTTGATTCTCGATATCAGTTGATTTTCTCCTTGTGATTAATCAAAATATATGTTCATATCAGATTTAGGGGTTGAATAACCCGAACATTAACAAAGGGTTTTAAGCAGCCTTGTGATCATCATGAATAAGACAAGTTTTCAAGTGTCTCGACAAGTCTTCTCTCTCTCTCCATCATAGGGAAATAGAGTCAAACACTGTCTTTCTGTCAGCAGGGGCTTCCATACACTTTTCCACACCTTGTGATGCTTATACTCTCTCAAAAGAGTCAAACCTAAAGCGAGTGTGTATACACAAAATCGGGATTCATTCCCACTTTTCGAAAAATGTGCCCCTGCACATAAAAATTTCTGAGTCTTGTTCATTGACTGATTGACTAAAGTTTGAAATGATGGGTGCCTCCTCGGCCACATAATGACTCTGTCTGCAATAAGACTGCTCTGAATTTCTTCACGCTGGGGCTTTGCTAAGCGGTTCTCCCAGGTTCTCCTGTATCAGCTCTTCAAGTGGGGCTTCTATAGTCATCTTTGGGTCCACATTAGATTCTTCACTACGAGATAGATTCGATCTTTATCAGATTATTTTCAGGATCGCTTTGCATTACCAATCAGATTGGGACTCTGCTAATTATGTCAGAATCACAACGAGGTTATAAGATTGGGGCTTCGCCAAGTCACTTCTTCAAAATCTGGACTTTGCCTACTCAGTTCTTCAAACCGAGGCTTTGCCAAAGAAGGGATCTTTCCTCGCTTTAATAGGATTCGGGGGATTTGTCAAGCTGGTCCTTTGGACCTGAATTTTATCAAGTCACAAGAAAGGTCTAGTCACATCAACAACTAGATTTTCAGCTTCAGAACTTGGTACATAGCAGCTTCCCGTAGCATCGGAATTTAAGATCTGGGTTTCTCCCGGCATTAGCAATTTCATTAAATCATTCTGCGAACAAAGTTTTGGCCAAGTCACAGCTCACCCAAATGAAAGAAGCTTCACTCATATCAACGTGCTCTAGAGCCTGTCGGCATCAGCTTCAAATGACCAAGAGTGAAGAGGGAAAATTTCAACCAAGACCCGGGATCCGAATCCAATCCCATCAAAATTGAGGTCCATGTGATAACCGCTGTTTAAATCGCGATCGAGGGCTCTCACCCCCCCCACTTGCTCAAAATCTGTTCCAAACAGTTTCCAGACACATACATCCCAATACATCCCCTCTCATCACCATGCGTCCCCACAAAAATCTCCCAAGGGCTCATGTAGCATGCACAAAACTTGAATCAATAGTGATTGAAGATCATAAATCATAATTTCCCTGCCAAAAGCTTAGGCTAAGGGCATCTCCAAAAGCAAGTGAATGCATCATCTCGCGAACATACGCAGTGATACTCTCATAATCATTTTGGTTCTATGCATGCATCTGTCATCATGAATGTCATATATGCATCTTCCTCTCTACTAACAAATGCAGCAAATCGCCAACAAAGACCGCCCCGCGAACGACAATCCAACAACTCTTCATCACCATCAGCTGTAGCCTCAGTCCTTCCGGCAACTACAGATAAGCACAGCACAGGTATAAAGTATATCTCATTTAAACAGTCAAATCCTCGGGTGACTCCCAGATAACAGTCAAATCCTCGGGTGACTCCCAGATAACAGTCAAAACCTCGGGTGACTCCCAAAAACAGTCAATCATCGGGTGACTCCCGAATAACAGTCAAACCTCGGGTGACTCCCAGATACCAGTCAAACCTCGGGTGACTCCCAAATACTGTCAATCCTCGGGTGACTCCCAGATAACAGTCAATCCTCGGGTGACTCCCAAATACAGTCAATCCTCGGGTGACTCCCAAAAACAGTCAATCCTCGGGTGACTCCCAGATAACAGTCAAAACCTCGGGTGACTCCCAAATACAGTCAACCCTCGGGTGAATCCCAAGTACCGTCAAACCTCGGGTGACTCCCAGATAACAGTCAAATCCTCGGGTGACTCCCAGATAACAGTCAAAACCTCGGGTGACTCCCAAATACAGTCAATCCTCGGGTGACTCCCAGATAACAGTCAAAACCTCGGGTGACTCCCAAATACAGTCAATCCTCGGGTGACTCCCAAAAACAGTCAATCCTCGGGTGACTCCCAGAACACCGTCAAACCTAGGGTGAATCCCAAGTACCGTCAAACCTCGGGTGACTCCCAAATATAGTCAATCTTTCGGGTGACTCCCAAATACAGTCAAACCTGGGGTGACTCCCCTAAGAACAGTTAATCTTAGGTACAACACCCGTGGCCTCTCATTATCGCCACTTCTTTGTTGAACTACGTCCAGGCTTGATTCCCATTCGGGATACGTAGGTAGCCTACCATAGGTCCAGCCACTTGACCAGCACGGTCACCCTTTTTCCCCGGAAGTTATCGTAAGCTCGATTCTTCCCCAGCGAAAACGTCTTCAAATAGTCTCCCTCAGGTGCCAAACCTCAACTTAGGTTCATACTCCTGAACTAAGTCCCCATTTAGGTTCATACTCCTGAACTAAATCTCAACTTAGGTTCATACTCCTGAACTAAGTCCTCATTTAAGTTCATACTCTTGAACCAAACCTCAACTTAGGTTCATACTCCTGAACTAAGTCCCCATTTAGGTTCATACTCCTGAACTAAATCTCAACTTAGGTTCATACTCCTGAACTGAGTCCTCATTTAGGTTCATACTCCTGAACTAAATCTCAACTTAGGTTCATACTCCTGAACTGAGTCCTCATTTAGGTTCATACTCCTGAACTAAGGATCATATGTCACGACCCAAAATATAGGCATTAATCTTAAAGTGCATTTTATATATTAGTTCCTTATTTAAATAAATTATATGATATATTAGTGGTGTTACTAATTTATTTTATGTTAAGATAAATGAGTGAAAGTAAATATTTAGTCATTATATTAAATGATGTGCTTTGATTTCAAGTATGACACCTAGGTGAATTTTAATATAATGGTTTAGCTTAGTAAAGGGCAAAATGGTAATTAGGGTTGAATATCCTCCTTATGTGAAGAAGAAAACCTCAGATTTTCTTTCTTCTTCCTCATTTCAATTGAAGACTCCATTGTTGAGCCAACCCAAGTATTTCTTTCAAAAATTCACCATAAATTATATCCTTACCCTTTCTTCAAATTAATTGCACCAAAAGGATGAGTGGAGCTTGAGGATTCCATCTACCCAACCAAGAACACTTTCCATTGTCATACTCAATTGAGGCAAGTTGTTATGTTTTCCTTTCTATGCATGTTCATATAGATATATTACAATTGCTTTTTGAAGTATAATTGTTGGTTGTGAAACCTAGCCCAGCTGATTGTTGAAGTTACTAATTGGGGTTTAGTGAAATTGGGAAATTTCCATGGAAATTGATTTGGGTAAATAATGGTTGGTGAAGAGCTTAATGTATCCCTTGAAATTAATTGAGTTGGGTTGTATTGGGTAAATTATAATGAAGGAATTAGAGAGTTTTTGTAGTGGGATTGTGAACAATAGGGTCATCAATGGGTTAGAGCTTTTGGGTTGGAATTCTGCAGTTTTGGCTCTAAATTCGTACCTGGAAACAGCAAGGAGAGCGGCCGCGCTCCATCTAGGGCGACCGCGCTAATTAGCAGAAAAAGGACCTTGAGTCTCGGCCATTGAGGGCGGCCGCGCTCCAGGCCAGGGCGGCCGCGCTGGGCCCTGTTCCAAAATGAATTTCTAAACTTCTCTAGCTTAATTACTTAGCCTAGTTTAACCTCATAGCTGTGACGACCCCAACCCTAGGCACTTATTTTAAATATTAAATTATATGCTTTTAATATTTATGTCATCTTTATATGTTCAATTATATCTTTATATTCTTAAATTAAGATAAATTGGGTGAAAAGTAAATTGAGGAACTTATGAGAATTTATTGGACATTAAATAAAGAAACTAGGGGAAATAATAAAAATGGGAAAGTGCTAAATAAATGGGGAGGTTAAATGAGTAGGATGAATTAATGGGATAAGAATTTATTTTATTTTGTTTCTTTAAGTTAAGTGAAAGCCTAAATCCTTAGAGAATGGCATGGGGGGCCAAGGAGGTCTTCCTTCTCCTAGGTGTGACACTTGTCCAATCCCCCTCACCTCCTCTTACTTTCCCCCCTTCCCCTTCATTTCTCATTCATCTTCAACCTAGAGGAAGTATAGAGAAATCCTCCATTGAAGCTTCCACTTCCCAAGCTTTGAAGTCAAGACTTTCTTCATCCAAAAATCAAGTCCAAGAGCACCTTTGAAGTTGAATCTCCTAGAGGAACCCATCTAGACCAATCTTTCCTTCTAAAATCCAAGTAAGTTGTTATGACTTCTCTTCTCATGAATGCTCATGAATAATTCTTGTGGTTCTTGTTCTTATGTTGGTGATTTCTTGCTTGGGAAACCTATTGGGAGTTGAATGTGTTGAAAATGGAAAATTTGAAGTTAGGGTTCATGGAAGATTTTTCGTAAAAAGGGTTTGAAATGGGTGAAATGGGTAGAAATGAATGATCTAGGATTTCTTGGGTTGAATTTACTTGCTTTATGGGACTTGGAATGATTAAGTGTCATGGGTGTTCTTGAGCTTAAGTTTGGTAAGAAGGAATTGGAAACTTAGGTTACCATTGTTGAAAAAAACTGATCTGGGCCGAGGCACGAGTCGTGCCCCTTGGCACGAGTCGTGCCCTTGGCCAAGTCGTGAGCACGAGTCGTACCTAGGAGGTCCAATCGTTCTGAGTGACTTAAGGGATTGAGCACGAGTCGTGCTCTGGGGCACGAGTCGTGCTCTAAACTGGTTTCTCACATCAATTTTGAAGCTGTTTAAAACCAAATCAAACTAGAACCAAAATGAAAACTCTTTAACCTAGATTAAAGTAGAATACTTTGGCTATACAATGACATCTTAAGTGATCAAAATGGAGTAGTGGAAGTACTATAAATGTTGCTTGGAAAACGTTAGATAACCTAGTTTGGTAACTAGACAATTATGATCCCAACTTGGTAGATTCAACTTAGACCCTTAAAGAGGCTATGTATTATTGTATAATGACCATGTAGGATGGATTGATGCTACTTCCTTGCTTACATTGAGTTCATATACATTGTTGTATTATGCATAGTGTGTTAATTTAAGGTTGCACTATGATATTGGTTGAACATGAGTATATTTTACCATGTTGATATATTGTTATCCCTTTTGTGGATTTTATTCAAGTATCTATTATGTGCTTGATTATGTGTGAGTCAGCTGACGTTGGGGGTATAACAGAATACGATCAATTATGGAAGTGTGACCTAATATGATCGGATTATGTTATATTCGTGACCGTCCCCTCCCGTGGCCACAGTGTTGGGGTTATAGCTGTCAGTATTGAGCCAAAAGCCTTACAGAGTTGCTACCGTCTTATTTGGTTCCCCGAAAAACGGGTCTTATAAGACGTGAGTATTGCTTAAGCTACCACCGTATAATTGGAGTATTATTATACCCAATGTTGTACGACTACCGTTCAGACGGGAAAAGGTAAACCAAGGTAATGGAATGTGTTTATAGCTTTTCCAATGTGTTACGTGCGACTTGTTATATGTTGCATTTATTTGGCATATTGCTTTGCATTCATAATAGCTTGCCGAGATTTATTCTCACCCCTCTCCCTTCTTGTTTTAGATCCCGAGACAGGAGGACCGCCCAAGTAAGGACGGAAAGGAGTTTGGGTGTGAGCATTTTGGGATATTGTCGGGTACGTTAGGTTGGCGTAGAAATTATTTTGTCATAATTCCTTTTGGGAGTTTGTAATTATAAACTTTATTTTCTACGTTAAAAACCAATATCTTTTGTAACTAAACAGCTTGATTGTTTTCAAAGTTAGTTATCTCCTCCTCCGATGTGGAGTTGAGTGGAGTTCTTTTGAAATGTTATATTATTAATGCTTATGTTTGAAAGTCAAAGTAAAGTTTTAAAAGTTTAGTGTTTTGGGGTTAGTTTGGGGACGCACCAACTCGGGACACGTGTAGCAGATTCACAGGGTCGGGGTCCTCATTGATGATTGTGGCGCCCCAAAAATGTGTGTGCACGATATGTTTGATATGATTTGATTAGTGCTACTTATATCACCAAGATGCATCTTTTTTTTCGGAAGCTCATCCTATAAGGACTCCAAGGTTAAGCGTGCTTGACCTGGGGAAATTCTAGGATGGGTGACCCACTCGGGAAGTTTCTCGGTGAGCACGTAAGTGAGGACAACACGTGCCGGAAAGACTTGTGGTGGTTTGTGGGGATAGTCCGTCAAATCGATAGCGTTCCGACCCGGTCTTCGGGCTCGGGCGTTACAAATGGTATCGTAGCGGGACCCGGCCGGAAGTGTGGAGCAAAGTGCCGTGCGGAACAAAGTGCACACCGCGGAGTCGGTGGGAGTCACCTCTTGAATCCGTACGAGCCCCTCTTGGATCCACACCGCCCGGGTTTCAGTAGGCCTTCTGGGCCGGGACGGCAAGGATCCTAAGTGGGAGATTGTGGCGCCCCCAAAAATGTGTGTGTTCGATATGTTTGATATGATTTGATTAGTGCTACTCATATCACCAAGATGCATCTTCTTTTCGGAAGCTCATCCTATAAGGACTCCAAGGTTAAGCGTGCTTGACACAGGGAAATTCTAGGATGGGTGACCCATTGGGAAGTTTCTCAGTGAGCACGTAAGTGAGGACAACACGTGCTGGAAAGACTTGTGGTGGTTTGTGGGGATAGTCCGTCAAATCTGATAGCGTTCCGACCCGGTCTTCGGGCTCGGGGCGTTACAATAGCAACCCTTAATCATAGTATAAGATAACAGTAACATATTAATGCATGCGATGCTCATATTGAATTATGTATTGGTAGCGTTAGTGCTAAATATGGTGAATACTTTATTATGAAGTTATTGTATAAAATGCTTTGGGTGTGTATGTATCCCTACTTTGGATCATACGTTATTTGGTTAAACAAATATGTTATTATTGTGTTTAACTAATTGAAATCCATATGGTACTTGATTGTCGGGCAATGTTATGGGATTATAATGGCACCAAGCCAAGTTCATTATAATTCATACATTGGGTAACCCGCATTTTACCCTCCATTGGCCATGGATGGGATTAGTGAACCGGCATCTTCTTTATGGAGATGGTCCTAGTTACCGGGGATACGACCGAGTGTCCTGAGTCCCTATGATCTTGTTGTGATTATGGTTCCTAATCGCTTCATCAACTATTCTTTGTTGCTCGAGTTGGATGACCCTTGTGTTTAAACCTTGGCTAGTATCCTTCTAAGTGTTAAATTAATTCACTTGGGTGATATTATAAATTGATTCTTTTGTATCATAAGTGTGAATTATATGAACTATGAATGCTCTATGTGAAATGCATGTCATATTGTTGCATATATAACAGCTTGTTGAGATTTATCTCACCCCGTTCCTTTTAATGTTTTAGACAGAGCGAGCCAAGTGGTATAGGTCCTGGGTTGAGACATCGAGGAGGACGCCGCTTAAGTTGTTATTTTGGGGTAAGAGTTAGTGGTTACATTATGTAAATGTAAACCAAGGGATAGTATACCCAAGTTTGTTATGTAATCACTAAGTTTTTGATACCGTAAGTATTGTATATATTTGGAACTATGTTCCCAAGTTGTGATGGTTAATGGTGTAGACTTTTATGAAACGCTCCAAACTTTTATTTAAATTTATCAGGTTCTTATATTCATTAGTTAGAAAGATTATTTTCGAAAAAGATTATTTTTATATTTGGTGTCTCCATTTCGCGACTCGAACGTGTGGCCAAGTAGGTCCATGGGTCGGGGGCGCGACAGTTGGTATCAGAGCTTAGGTTATGGTTTGACTAGTGTGTCTACGTGACCTAGGAGGGTAGTTAAGCTTGGGTTTGAAGTGACGATTCACGATTATTGCAGGTACTAATACATCATGGCAGAGGGTGGAGGTAATCAAATGGGACAGCAGCCAGGGTAATACTAGAGAAGAAACTCTGAGATGTTCCGTGGTATGTTAGAAGCAGCAATGAAAGTAATGCACGATCAAAGGCAAGGTGGGGGACAAGCCGCTCCTAGGATGGGACTTGAACAATTCTTGAAGATGAAACCAATAGGATATGATGGGGAGCCGGATGTTGTTAAAGCTGAAAGGTGGATAGAATCGATGGAGAAATTTTTTGATGTGTTAGTTTGCACTGAAGAAGAAAAGGTTAGATTTGCGGCATACAAGTTTTCTGGGGCCGCGGAACATTGGTGGAGAACTATCAAAGCAAGTTGGGATGAAACCCATACCCCTTATACTTGGGAGAATTTCGTAAGGAAGTTCAAAGAGCATTTCATCCCTACCGTGGATCAAGACAAGAAAGAAATAGAGTTCCTTAACCTAGAGCAGAATTTTATGACGGTGGCTCAATATGTGGCTAAGTTTACCGCATTGTCAAGGTATTGTCCTCATTTAGTAGCAACGGAAGAAAGGAAATCATCAAGGTTTGTTCGTGGATTGAAAACAGCGATTCGAATTCAGTTGGTGGCTCACAAATTTCAGAATTTTCAAGATGCGATAGATCGGGCATATCATGTGGAGCACGATATCGAGGAACATAAAAGGAAGACGGAAGTAACAGGTTTTGGCAATAGAGGAGGACATAATAGACACCGACAAGGTAAGGATAATAGAAGAATTCCGGTATGACTTCACAGCTTCAAGGACCGCCTCCGGGACACCCAATGTTATGCGTCAAGGGTATACTCAGGAAGGGTGAATAAGAGGGTTTGTGCCTATTGCAAGAAAGATGGTCATTTAGAGGATGTGTGTTGGTTGAAACAAGGTAAATGTGTAAGTTATGGACAGCTTGGACACTATCGTAGGGATTGCCCAAGATCAAAGAAACCATTCGGGATGCCTAACTTCTCGTGGACTGAAAAGGGATGCTTCGGGAAGTCTAAAGTTCAAGGCCGAGTCTTTGCAAAGTGAATCAAGGTCAAGCAACGGATTCTTCCAATGTTATCTGGAGGTACCATTTTTATAGCTAGTATGAGAGCACGCGCACTTATAGACTCGGCTCCTCGCATTCTTATGTGTCTATGCATTTTTCATCTCAATTGCATATTTCTACCGAGTCTATGCCTTATGTGCTAGAAGTATCGACTCTATAGGAGAGTGTCTAATCACCGATGAAGTATTGCGTGCTTGTGATGTGCTTATTTGTGATCATGTGTTACCCGCCGATTTGGTAGTGTTACCCCTACATGACTTTGATGTTATCTTGGGTATGGATTGCTAAGCAAGTATCATGCCTTAGTGGCTTGTCGTAAGAAGACTGTTACATTTTCGGTCCCGAATATGCCTAAGTTCGTTTTTGAGGCTATTCCTTCAGTAGGGACCATTCGTGTTATTTCTTACTTGAAAGCTAGAAAGTTGTTGCATCGTGGTTGTACCGGGTTCTTGGCTAGTGTTTTAGACACCACAAAAGAATTGCCGGAATTAGAAAATGTGAGAGTAGTTAGAGAATTTCCCGATGTGTTTTCTTCAGAATATGTGATGCCTCCGGATAGGGAGATTGAGTTTAGTATTGATTTACTTCCTAGACAACCCCTATATCTAAGGCGCCCTATAGAATGGCCCCGGCTGAATTGAAAGAATTAAAAGTTCAGTTACAAGAGTTACTTGATCGGGGTTTCATCCGACCTAGTGTCTCTCCGTGGGGAGCACCGGTTCTATTTGTTAGGAAGAAAGATGGGTCCTTAAGATTGTGTATTGACTATCGCCAATTGAACCAAGTGACAGTCAAGAACAAATATCCTTTGCCTCACATCGATGATTTGTTTGACCAACTTCAAGGCGCCAAAGTTTTTTCAAAGCTTGATTTGAGAAGTGGGTATCATCAGTTGAAAGTTCGTTCCGAAGATGTTTCTAAAACTGCTTTTCGTACTAGATATGGTCACTACGAGTTTCTTGTCATGCCATTTGGGTTAACGAATGCACCGACAGTTTTTATGGATTTGATGAATCGAATTTTCAGCCCTTATCTTGATACTTTTGTTGTGATATTCATTGATGATATTCTTGTGTATTCTAAATCTCGGGAGGAACATGAACAACATTTGCGAATGGTTTTAACTGTGCTCCGCGAGAAGAAGTTGTTTGCAAAATTTAGTAAGTGTGCATTTTGGCTTAAAGGGTTTCCTTCCTTGGGCATATTGTATCCGAGAGAGGAATTACCGTTGACCCTTCTAAGATTGAAGCCGTTGCTAGTTGGAAGAGGCCGGAATCAAGCCACGTAGATTCGAAGTTTTCTCGGGTTTAGTCGGGTATTATCGGAGGTTTATAAAGGGGTTTTCGAAGATTGCTACTCCGTTGACTCGCCTGACTTCGAAAGAATGTACCGTTTGTGTGGAATGAGAAATGCCAAGCTAGTTTTGAAGAGTTAAAGAAGAGATTAACTTCAGCCCCTATTCTTGTGCTACCCAATGGGAACGACGGGTTAGTTATTTATTGTGATGCTTCGAAAGAGGGTTTGGGGTGTGTTTTAATGCAAAATGGGAAGGTGATTGCCTATGCTTCGAGGAAATTGACTTCTTGTGAATGTAATTATCCAACTCATGACATGGAACTTGTGGCAATTGTTTTTGCATTACATAAATGGAAGCACTATCTTTACGGAGCCAAATTTGAGATTTTCACGGATCACAAAAGTTTGAAGTACCTTTTCTCACAAAAAGAATTGAACAATAGACAACGTAGATGGATGGAGCTTTTAAAGGACTATGATTGTACCATTTCTTATCATCCGGGTAAAGCGAATGTGGTGGCGGATGCTATAAGTCGGAAATCTTATGTGGCTTCGATGATGGTTCGAGAATGGAAAATGTTGGAAGATGCTAGGGATTGGTGTCCTAGAGAGTCAAAGCATGGGGCTATATTTGCAAATATTAGAATGTTTCCAACCTTAGTTCAACAAATAAAGGAGGCGCAAAAGGATGATCCGGAGTTGAGAAAAATTGTGGATAAGATTGTAGATGGGAAGTTCAAGGAATTTTCTCTTAGTTCCGATGGGGTGTTAACTTATAAAGGCCGATTATGTGTACCTAATGTCGATGAAGTTAAATGCCAAGTCCTTGAAGAGAGTCATAAATCCAAGTATACTATTCATCCGGGAAATACTAAGATGTACCAAAATTTGAAGCAACATTTTTGGTGGAATAACATGAAGCGAGAAATAGCGGATTATGTATCCAAGTGTCTTACCTGTCAACAAGTTAAAGCCGAACATCAAAGACCAGTCGGATTACTTCAGCCTTTAGATATTCCGGAGTGGAAATGGGAGCATATCACGATGGATTTTGTCACGGGATTACCTCGAACAAGTAGGAAGTATGATGCAATTTGGGTGATCGTAGATAGATTGACGAAGTCTTCTCATTTCTTACCGATTAACATTAGCTATTCGATGGAGAAATTTGCGAAATTATACATTGACGAGATTGTGAGATTACATGGGGTTCCGGTTAGTATTGTATCAAATCGTGATCCCAGATTTACTTCCAGATTTTGGCAGGCACTACAAAAGGCTTTGGGGTCAGATTTGAGATTTAGTACGGCATTTCATCCTCAGACTGATGGTCAATCCGAGAGAACGATTCAGATTTTAGAAGATATGTTACGGGCTTGTTCGGTTGATTTCTCGGGTTCTTGGGACGTTCACTTATCGCTCGTTGAGTTTGCTTACAACAATAGTTACCAGTCGAGTATATGGATGGCTCCATATGAAGCTTTGTATGGAAGGAAGTGTAGGTCTCCGGTTTGTTGGGATGAAGTCGGGGAAGCTAAGCTTTGGGGCGTTGATATGGTACAAGATTCGGTAGAGAAAGTGAAAGTGATTCGAGAACGATTGAAGACAGCTCAAAGTAGATACAAGAGTTATGCCGATCACCGAAGACGTGACCTTGAGTTTCAAATAGGTGACTTCGTGTTTTTGAGAGTTTCACCTAAAGTGGGAATTAAGAGATTTGGTAAAAAGGGTAAACTAGCTCCAAGATTCGTAGGGCCTTTTGAAATTGTGGAAAGAGTTGGGAATCTTGCCTATCGTCTATCCTTACCCCCTTCCCTCGAAAAGATGCATAGTGTCTTTCATGTTTCGATGCTCCGTAGGTATGTCTATGACCCTTCTCATGTCTTGCCTAAAATCCCGGAAGACATTGAGCCGGACATGTCTTATGTAGAGCAACCTATCCAAGTAATTGACTCTAAGGTTCAAGAGTTGAGAACTAAGAGCATTCCCCTAGTAAGAGTGGTTTGGAGGAACCACGACGTTGAAGAATCCACTTGGGAGCTTAAGGAAGAAATGGAGCGGAAGTATCCATGGCTTTTCGATCTTCCTAGTAAGTCACATTTAAAATTCGGGTCGAATTTTTTTTTTTAGGGGGAGTGATTGTCACGACCCAAAATATAGGCATTAATCTTAAAGTGCATTTTATATATTAGTTCCTTATTTAAATAAATTATATGATATATTAGTGGTGTTACTAATTTATTTTATGTTAAGATAAATGAGTGAAAGTAAATATTTAGTCATTATATTAAATGATGTGCTTTGATTTCAAGTATGACACCTAGGTGAATTTTAATATAATGGTTTAGCTTAGTAAAGGGCAAAATGGTAATTAGGGTTGAATATCCTCCTTATGTGAAGAAGAAAACCTCAGATTTTCTTTCTTCTTCCTCATTTCAATTGAAGACTCCATTGTTGAGCCAACCCAAGTATTTCTTTCAAAAATTCACCATAAATTATATCCTTACCCTTTCTTCAAATTAATTGCACCAAAAGGATGAGTGGAGCTTGAGGATTCCATCTACCCAACCAAGAACACTTTCCATTGTCATACTCAATTGAGGCAAGTTGTTATGTTTTCCTTTCTATGCATATTCATATAGATATATTACAATTGCTTTTTGAAGTATAATTGTTGATTGTGAAACCTAGCCCAGCTGATTGTTGAAGTTACTAATTGGGGTTTAGTGAAATTGGGAAATTTCCATGGAAATTGATTTGGGTAAATAATGGTTGGTGAAGAGCTTAATGTATCCCTTGAAATTAATTGAGTTGGATTGTATTGGGTAAATTATAATGAAGGAATTAGAGAGTTTTTGTAGTGGGATTGTGAACAATAGGGTCATCAATGGGTTAGAGCTTTTGGGTTGGAATTCTGCAGTTTTAGCTCTAAATTCGTACCTGGAAACAGCAAGGAGAGCGGCCGCGCTCCATCTAGGGCGACCGCGCTAATTAGCAGAAAAAGGACCTTGAGTCTCGGCCATTGAGGGCGGCCGCGCTCCAGGCCAGGGCGGCCGCGCTGGGCCCTGTTCCAAAATGAATTCCTAAACTTCTCTAGCTTAATTACTTAGCCTAGTTTAACCTCATAGCAACCCTTAATCATAGTATAAGATAACAGTAACATATTAATGCATGCGATGCTCATATTGAATTATGTATTGGTAGCGTTAGTGCTAAATATGGTGAATACTTTATTATGAAGTTATTGTATAAAATGCTTTGGGTGTGTATGTATCCCTACTTTGGATCATACGTTATTTGGTTAAACAAATATGTTATTATTGTGTTTAACTAATTGAAATCCATATGGTACTTGATTGTCGGGCAATGTTATGGGATTATAATGGCACCAAGCCAAGTTCATTATAATTCATACATTGGTAACCCAGATTTTACCCTCCATTGGCCATGGATGGGATTAGTGAACTGGCATCTTCTTTATGGAGATGGTCCTAGTTGCACTGGGGATACGACTGAGTGTCGGAGTCCCTATGATCTTGTTGTGATTATGGTTCAGAATCGCTTCATCAACTGTTGCTGTTGCTCAGAGTTGGATGACCCTTGTGTTTAAACCTTGGCTAGTATCCTTCTAAGTGTTAAATTAATGCACTTGGGTGATATTATAAATTGATTCTTTTGTATCATAAGTGTGAATTATATGAACTATGAATGCTCTATGTGAAATGCATGTCATATTGTTGCATATATAACAGCTTGTTGAGATTTATCTCACCCCGTCCCTTTTAATGTTTTAGACAGGAGCGAGCCAAGGGTATAGGTCCGGTTGAGACATCGAGGAGGACGCCAGTTTAAGTGGTTATTTTGGGGTAAGAGTTTAGTGGTTACATTATGTAAATGTAAACCAAGGGATAGTATACCCAAGTTTGTTATGTAATCACTAAGTTTTTGATACCGTAAGTATTGTATATATTTGGAACTATGTTCCCAAGTTGTGATGGTTAATGGTGTAGACTTTTATGAAACGCTCCAAACTTTTATTTAAATTTATCAGGTTCTTATATTCATTAGTTAGAAAGATTATTTTCGAAAAAGATTATTTTTATATTTGGTGTCTCCATTTCGCGACTCGAACGTGTGGCCAAGTAGGTCCATGGGTCGGGGGCGCGACATCATAGTCCTGAACCAAACCTCAACTTAGGTTCATACTCCTGAACTGAGTCCTCATTTAGGTTCATACTCCTGAACTAAATCTCAACTTAGGTTCATACTCCTGAACTAAGTCCTCATTTAAGTTCATACTCCTGAACCAAACCTCAACTTAGGTTCATACTCCTGAACTAAGTCCTCATTTAAGTTCATACTCCTGAACCAAACCTCAACTTAGATTCATACTCCTGAACTAAGTCCTCATTTAAGTTCATACTCCTGAACCAAACCTCAACTTAGGTTCATACTCCTGAACTAAGTCCCCATTTAGGTTTATACTCCTGAACTAAATCTCAACTTAGGTTCATACTCCTGAACTGAGTCCTCATTTAGGTTCATATTTCTGAACTAAACCTCAGCTTAGGTTCATCCCCGACGAAAGATAACGGAATCCCGTTTCTTTCATCAATATCATCGACGGCAGTAAAACGTAAGTCCGATTTCTCCGAGAAAGATAACGGAATCCCGTCTCTTTCATCAAAATCATCGACGGTAGTAAAACGTAAGTCCGATTTCTCCGAGAAAGATAACGGAATCCCGTCTCTTTCATCAAAATCATCGACGGCAGTAAAATGTAAGTCCGATTTATCCGAGAAAGATAACGGAATCCCGTCTCTTTCATCAAAATCATCAACGGCAGTAAAGCGTAAGTCCGATTTCTCCGAGAAAGATAACGGAATCCCGTCTCTTTCATCAAAATCATCAACGACAGTAAAACGTAAGTCTGATTTCTCCGAGAAAGATAACGGAATCCCGTCTCTTTCATCAAAATCATCAACGGCAGTAAAACGTAAGTCCGATTCCTCCGACAAAGGCTAACAAAATCTCTAGCGAAGTCAACGGAATCCCATTTCTTCTCCTCATTATCATCCCCGGCTGCAAAACGTAAGCCCGATTTTTCTCCAACAAAAGCCAACGAAATCCCCCAGCAGCTTTTCCGAACTACGTAAGGGCTTGATTCCTCTTAAGGATACGTAGGTAGCCTATCATTAGGTCCAGCCACTCGACCAAAACGGTCATCCTTTCCCTCGGCAGCAGACGTAAGACCGATCCCTTCAATTAAAGTCCATCAAAGGACCATTCTTCCCAAACCATAAAAGGGAAACCATTTCAAATCAAGGTCCGAGGCACCTAAAATGCCATCATCGTCAAGGTCCGAGACACCTAAAACGCCATCGTCAAGGTCCGAGGCACCTAAAACGCCATCATCATCATCAAGGTTCGAGGCACCTAAAATGCCATCATCGAGGTCCGAGGCACCTATAATGCCATCATCGAGGTTCGAGGCACCTAAAGCGCCATCATCACCAGGTTGACATCCTAAAACAGTCACTCTAGGGTCGACGTCTGAAGATAGTCGAAAGACCCGAACTACGACTGGCTTGATTCCCCAATCGGGATACGTAAGTAGCCTATCGCTAGGTTCAGCCATCAGACCAAAATGGTCATTCCTTCCCCAGTAGAGCGGATATACAACTCTAGCCATCAGACCAAAATGGTCATTCCTTCCCCAGTAGAGCAGATATACAACTCTAGCCATCAGACCAAAACGGTCATGTCCTATCCCCAGCAGAGTTTCTTTCAGCAATCCACTAAAGAACTCGCTCACCAGGTTGACATCCTAAAAAAGTCACTCTAGGGTCAACATCGAAAGACCCGAACTACGACCGGCTTGATTCCTCTTAAGGATACGTAGGAAGCCTATCACCAGGTCCAGTCACTCGACCACTTTGGTCACCCCTTGGGTCAAATAGGGAGCCTTACTCTTATCGACGACCCCGCTTCCTTCGAAAGCGCCGTCGCCGAGGGGCTACTGTAAGTGCTTCAATTTGAGTTGTTAGTATTTTCGTTAGAAAATTAACGAAAGTCCTAACATCCCTAACATTTCTAACAATTCCTAACTTTTCTAACAAAGCAAGGGTAAATTGGGGATTGCTATTTGGAGTTAAGCAAGTAAAGGAATCTCACAAAGGTTGAATTTCCGGAACAGGAAGCTGCTGGAACAACAGCTGGTTGCTTGTTTGAACAAAATATTCCTCCTGTCCAAAGCCTGCACTGCAGCAGATGAACAATGCACGCCTCAGACATGTCCGCGCGGATCCTATTGTCTCTCCCAGTGGCCTATAAATTGAACCCTCCTCTCTCAGTTTAAACAACACAATTTGCTCACAGAAGCTGCACCTTGGCGAAAAATAGGGAGAAAACAGTGGGAATCCTTAGATTGCCACCATTTTCTCTTGAATCTTTCCCAATCCCACTCCAAACACTCTCAAATCATTCTTAAATACACACAAGCTCAAGCTTAAACCACCACCAAAGAGGAGGATTAGAGAGAAAACATAGAGGACTTAAGTGTTATCTACTTGTTTTCTCTTTGACCAACTCTATCATCAAACCCTAAACACATTCAAGCCTTGAATCCACTCAAACACAAATTCAAACACTAAATCTTGATACTCCTCAAGTCAAACTCCAAACCTAGGAAGATAGGGTGTCACCATTGGTAAAACCCTCCTTCTTGAAACCCTAAAACCCTCTTTTAATTTCTTGTTCTGTAAGAACATGGATTAATGTAACATATAAATACTTAATAATATAATGATCAATATTATAATATATGGTATAAAGTATAGAACTCTAAATAATATGTAGAATTCCATAATATAAGTATACCATTAAATGATGGGCATAATGGTAATATCTTATATATCAATAGGTGTAGTCCCTAAATGAAGTGCCCCTTGGATTCCTATATAAAGGCCTATCCATCAAGCCTATGAATCACTAATTTTTTTTTTCATTCTCATTCAGTCAAAATTCTTCCTAAGTACTTGAAGAACAAAGAGACTAAAAGGCACTCATCATTTAGAAGATCTACTCTTCCTAAATCAAAGACTATCTTCATATCTTCATCAAGAACAAGAACAAGAACAATAATGGAATCTCAAGGTATGCGCTTCCGTCTTCGTCTTCTTCTTCTTCTTCTCTTCTTAATCTAGTTATGAGTCGGTTCATGTTCATTGGATCGTTTAATGTTCCAACAATTGGTATCAGAGCCTACTCATATACTAGATTGAGTTTGAAATTCTTATAAAGCCTTATGCTTTAATTCTTGTATGATTTCGTTTTAGTTTTTGTTCTTGTTCATAATACTCATCTTGTCTAAGAGTATTATATTCATAAAACTTCATTCTATTTCTGATTTTGGTTTACTCAAAGGCTTTCAATTCTTAATGTAAGATTATCCCATTTTTGAACATAGCCACCATCCTTGGATGCGTTGTGAGTTTGTTCATATGCATAGCCACGCATTTAAAAATGTGATGTGAGTATGCGGATCTACTTGCTTTGGTTGAATATTGATTCACCATTAAGTTAAGAATTGATAGTCTAATTGGGTGTTATGGCTCGTTGTCCTGGCAAAGGGCCCGGCGCCCTCCGAGGGCGCGGGCCTAGCCGACATGTAGACTGGTATCTGACCAAAAAGGGGGGTGCGGGGGGCGTAGCCCCCCGCGGTATGGTATGACTCTAAAAATCTGGAAAATCTGATATTCAAGGTATGCTCGGCCGAGCACCTCCCTTGACTCGGCCGAGCACACCATTTGTACCAGCACATCGTTTGAAAATTTTTGAAAAGGCGCCATCCAACGGTCATGGTGCTCGGCCGAGCACCCTAAGGACTCGGCCGAGCATGAGTGATCAGAAAGGGGTGTTTTCTGGAGTGTGTTGCTCGGCCGAGCACTTTCCTTGACTCGCCGAGCACCACTTAATTTTGGCGGATTTTCAAAATTTTCAATCTTTTGCTATTTTGATCAATTTTCATTCATTTTCTGAGTAAAATTCACATTAAATTGTGCCCTGAACTTTGATAATTTATTGATAAAATATGGTATCCGGACACCAGTCACGCTGATTGGCGGTTCTTAAAGTTGTCAAACTTTAAGAATGGACGGGTAGAACAAAAGGACTACTATCTTTTATTAATAAATTTCATTAATTACCTTAAAGCCTTATGTTTCCGATTAATTATATCCTTAACATTTTGTACAAAATTAACATGCTTGTTTCCCAAAGGAGACCTTGTTGATTAAATTCAAAATTGTTAAAAGATGAATGTAAATATTAATATGTGACAACATGTTTGTTTCCCAAAGGAGACCTTGTTGTTGACTAAATATTTGCATTCATGGGGTAATAATTGAAGTAAATATTAGGTCATTTTAAATACTGTGAACCATCCCAAAGAAAGGCGGGTGTTTAAAGTGAATTGTTTATATTCTTTATTACCAGGGAACAAATACCTTAAACTTTAGGACACTTTTTGTACTTGATCCGGCCCAAAGGAAGGCAAGTATTTAAAGTGTGTTGTTTAAGCTACTTGTTTACCCTAAGATAAATCAAATTGTGAGTCAATTCGCAATCCAAAGATTAGTCTTGATGTCATATTGATTATCTTTTATTTTGATGGAATTCATTTGATATAATTAATCATTATGTAGATTCTTATACATGTTTTGTTTCATTCTTTTGTTCTCTTCAATCAGATTTGATCAGTGCTTCTTCTGTTACTACTGCCTTAAACTCAATTCCTTTGCTAACTGGGACAAACTTTAAAACTTGGAAAAACAAGATTATTATGGTCTTAGGCTGTTTGGACCTTGACCTCGCATTAAGAGAACAAGCTCTTGCCCCTCTGACTGATAAAAGCACTGCGGAAGACCCTTGTGTTCAGAGAGGTGGAAGCGTTCTAATCGCGTCAGCCTAAGCATTATAAAGAATGCAGTCCCGGTGACATTTTTGAACAGTGTCTCCGAGGATAATGGAGCTAAAGGCTTTTTGGATGCCCTAGAGGAACGCTTTGCAAAAAGCGATAAATCGGAAACAAGTGCTACCTTAAGGAAGCTTGTTTCCATGAGGTATAAGGGCACCGGAAGCATAAGGGAATATATAATGGAAATGTTTCATCTATCTTCTAAATTAAAGGCACTCAAGTTAGACCTTTCGGAAGACTTGCTTGTGCATTTGGCTTTAATTTCTCTTCCTCATCAATTCGGTCATTTTGAAACGACCTATAACTGTCAAAAGGACAAGTGGAATATCAATGAATTGATTTCACATGTGACAGAGGAAGAGGATAGATTGAAACAATCTAAACCCGAAAGTGCTCATTATGCATCTACCTCTTCTCGTGGGATAAAGAGAAAAGGTAAGGAGATTGCGGTTGCATCAAAGAAGCCTAAGGGATCATCAAATGATCAAAAGGTGAAAAAGTGCTTCTTTTGCAAGGACCCCACTCACATGAAGCCCGACTGCCCTAAGTATCGCCAATGGCGAATTAAGAAAGGTATGTCATTTAGCTTTGTTTGTACTGAAGCTAATTTAGTTTCAAATCCTTCGTATACATGGTGGTTAGACTCCGGTGCAACTACTCACATAAGTTCATGTATGCAGGGTTGCCTGAACTACCGAACGCCTAATGAAGGTGAAAGATTCATCTACATGGGAGCTGGAAAGCCGGTAGAGGTGGAAGGCATAGGGACTTATAGATTATCCTTGAGTACTGGATACTTTTTGGTTTTGAACAATGTATTTATTATTCCATCATTTAGACGGAATTTAATTTCCGTCACTACATTAGATCGGGAAGGTTATTCCTGTATTTTCGGCAATAATAAATGCAATTTATATTTTGATTCAAAGCTTTTTGGTACTAGTTCTTTGTCTTACATTGATAATCTATATTTACTTGACACAGTCAATTCATTAAATGAGTCCCAAAATAATGAAACTAACTCTCGAGGCACAAAACGAAAGTTTTCAAGTAAAAACTCTTATACTTTGTGGCATAGGCGTTTGGGTCATATCTCCAAAAGGAGAATTGACAAGCTTGTGTCCGAGGGAATATTACATAAGCTTGATACTCCGGAAAATAACTTTTGTATTGAATGCCTTAAAGGAAAATTCACGAATAGTACAAACAAAAATGAATCCTTGAGAGCTACAAAAGTCTTAGAACTAATTCATACGGATATATGTGGACCGTTCCCTACCCCTTCATGGAACGGACAAACATATTTTATTACGTTCATAGATGACTTCTCTCGTTATGGATACATTTATTTACTTCATGAAAAGTCTCAATCATTGGACGTTTTCAAGTCTTTTAAAGCCGAAGTTGAAAATCAACTTGAAAAGACTATTAAGAACGTTAGATCCGATCGTGGTGGTGAATACTACGGTAGGAATGACGGTTCGGGAGAACAACGTCCGGGTCCTTTTTGCTCGCTATTTGGAAGAGTGTGGGATTGTCCTCACTACACCATGCCGGGGACACCTAGCATGAATGGTGTAGCCAAGAGACGTAATAGAACCCTTAAGGATATGGTAAGAAGTATGGTTTCTTGTACTTCTTTACCTCACTCATTATGGGGTGATGCTTTGAAAACCGCAACCTACCTACTTAATAGAGCTCCTTCAAAAGCTACTAACAAAACCCCTTATGAATTATGGACCGGAAAGAAACCGTCCCTAAATCATCTTCATGTTTGGGGTTGTCCAGCCGAAGCTAGGCCTTATAAACCTAACGAAGGAAAGTTGGACGCTAAGACAGTTAGTAGTTATTTTGTAGGGTATTCTCAAAGATCTAGGGGATATAAATTCTATGACCCTAAAACTAGAACCTTTTTCGAGACGGGAAATGCTAAGTTCTTTGAGGATGTTGAATTTAGAGGGGAAAATTTGAATAGTAATTTTGAATTTGAAGAAATGGAAGAGGAATTCGTTTCTATACCTCTTCCTATAGTTCCTATCGAAAATCAAGCAGTTGTGCCTGAAATTCGACAAGAACATATAATTCAAAATGACGTTAATTCTCCTATTAATGAACAACATGAAAATGTTGATGAGGAAATTCAACACCCTCAAAATCAAGAAGTACCGGTGCCCTTAAGAAGATCTAATAGAGCAAGAAGGAGTGCTATACCGGATTATTATGATGTGTATCTTGCCGAGAATGAGGAACCGTTAGGTTTAGTGGGAGATGAGCCAATCACCTTCCATGAAGCCATTAGTGGTCCAAATTCTCATAAATGGATTGATGCCATAAATGAAGAGTTAAAATCCATGAATGATAATGACGTTTGGGATCTTGTCTCATTACCTAAGAATGTGAAACCCATCGGATGTAAATGGATCTTTAAGACCAAAAGGGATTCAAAAGGTAATGTGGAAAGACATAAGGCGCGTCTTGTCGCTAAAGGATTTACTCAAAAAAAAAGGCATTGATTACAAAGAAACATTTTCACCGGTATCCTCTAAAAATGCCTTTAGAATCATTATGGCTTTAGTGGCACATTTTGACCTCGAGCTTCATCAAATGGATGTAAAGACAGCTTTTCTCAATGGTGACATTGAGGAAACTATCTATATGAAGAAACCAGAAATGGTGACTGATTCGGATCAAACTAGTCAACTAGTTTGTAAACTCAAGAAATCCATTTATGGGCTTAAGCAAGCGTCTCGTCAATGGTACTTAAAATTTAACCAAGTTATTCTTTCATTTGGCTTTGAAATGAATCTTGGTGAAGATTGTGTGTACCATAAGTTCAGTGGGAGTAGGTTTATATTTTTGGTCTTGTATGTGGATGACATTTTACTTGCTAGTAATGATAAGGACCTTCTTAAGGAAACCAAGAAATTTCTCTCAAACAAATTTGAGATGAAAGATCTTGGAGAAGCTTCTTTTGTATTAGGAATCCAAATACATCGTGATCGCTCACGAGGTATGTTAGGATTATCACAAAAGAGCTATATAGAGAAGGTATTACAAAGGTTTAGCATGGAAAATTGTAAACCACATGACACCCCGGTCTCTAAGGGAGATAAGTTCAGTCTAAATCAATGTCCTAAAAATAATCTTGAATCCAAGTATATGGAAAATATCCCTTACGCATCGGCAGTAGGAAGCCTAATGTATGCTCAAGTCTGTACTCGCCTGCATCTTGCCTTTATTGTTGGCATGCTTGGGCGATATCAAAGCAATCCGGGAAGAGAACATTGGGTCGCAGCCAAAAGAGTGATGAGATACTTACAAAACACGAAGAACTACATGCTTACATATACAAAGTCGGATCATCTTGAGATCATTGGTTTTTCCGATTCGGACTTTGCTGGATGCCAAGATAGTCGCAAATCGACATCGGGTTATGTCTTCACTTTGGCCGGTGGAGCGATATCTTGGAGAAGTGCCAAGCAAACATTAGTTACTACTTCCACCATGGAAGCCGAATTTGTTGCTTGCTATGAGGCATCCAATCAAGCTATATGGCTGCGTAAATTCATTGAAGGACTCGCGAATTGTCAAAGGTGTTGAAAGACCACTTAAGTTATATTGTGACAATCGGGCCGCGGTATTGTACTCCAACAACAACAAGAGTTCATCTAAATCTAAGCATATAGATATTAAGTTTCTTGTTGTGAGAGAAAGAGTACAAAATGAACAAATAGAAATAGAACTTATTGGTACAAACTCCATGTTAGCGGATCCATTTACTAAGGCGTTATCTCCTTTAGTATTTCACGAGCATGTTGCTCATATGGGTGTAATGACTTTTGATAATGCCTAAATCAGTGGGAGTTTTTAATGTTTCTATTTCCTTGTGTTGTTTTCATTTAAATTGATCTCATTTGGTTAAAGTAGGACTAGTTGGAGAATATATATATGCATTCTTCATATATATTCATTAATTTTCCATGCTACATATCTATACTTTATCTATGTCATTTAGTTGGATATATATATGTGATTAATGTGGGTTTAGTTGCGAATCAATTACAACGAATGCCCCTTTAGTCCTTATACTTATATGACTAATGGACGGGATTGTTTTCGAATGACAACAAAGTGCACATAAGGGTTGTCATTTGTGTTATAAATATGATTGAAGAAATTTATTAAGTGAAGGTATATGTTATAATAATCCAAGTGGGAGATTGTAAGAACATGGATTAATGTAACATATAAATACTTAATAATATAATGATCAATATTATAATATATGGTATAAAGTATAGAACTCTAAATAATATGTAGAATTCCATAATATAAGTATACCATTAAATGATGGGCATAATGGTAATATCAGAATTCCATAATATAAGTATACCATTAAATGATGGGCATAATGGTAATATCTTATATATCAATAGGTGTAGTCCCTAAATGAAGTGCCCCTTGGATTCCTATATAAAGGCCTATCCATCAAGCCTATGAATCACTAATTTTTTTTTTCATTCTCATTCAGTCAAAATTCTTCCTAAGTACTTGAAGAACAAAGAGACTAAAAGGCACTCATCATTTAGAAGATCTACTCTTCCTAAATCAAAGACTATCTTCATATCTTCATCAAGAACAAGAACAAGAACAATAATGGAATCTCAAGGTATGCGCTTCCGTCTTCGTCTTCTTCTTCTTCTTCTCTTCTTAATCTAGTTATGAGTCGGTTCATGTTCATTGGATCGTTTAATGTTCCAACATGTTCATCTTGTTCAATTCACATCTTTAATTTACTTGTCTTAAGCTTAAAGTCCTTACTTCATTTTGTTGTTAGTTTGACCTAAGATGGTCATCTTTGGGGTTAATTCCCCATGATGATCATCTTAGGGTTTAACTTTCTCTCCTCTTAAATAATTTCTCTTCTTAAAAAAACCTTTTTTATAAATTCCCTCTCCCACTTTGCTCTAAACCTCCATTAATACCCCAAGGATGACTTGATATGGTATAAAGCAATGAATCACCAATCAAGTCTAGGGATTAAAATGGGGTGAACATAGATGCAAATCCCCCAAAAATCACATTTTCCTTCAAGAACATCTTGCTGTCCAGTAGCATTGTTCTAAGACCTCTGTCCATGGTCTAATTTTTTGGACATACAGAAACTTGGAATTTGGTGTTGACTACAAAATACTTTTTGTATACAACATCCATAGCTTTCCAGAAATATTTTTACTTTATTTTTTTCATGAGTATAACTCCCTTTTTCAAATTATTTTCCAAAGGTCAGTTCATCAGTCTCTGGAAATCCAGATTTCACATCTGTGATTTCCAGAAGGTTTTGGTCCATCAAATCATCTCCAAATGGAAAAGTCTCTTTCAGAAACCTTATTTAAGGTGTTTTGAACAACTTTCATTCTCAGACTTTCTCCAGATTTTGAAGTTTTAAAGCTCTTAAATCCATTTTAAAATCAAGTGTCCACTGCCTTTTTCATTCTGGCAGAATTGATTTCCAACTTCAAGGAGTCTTTTAAGTATCAAATCTCAACCCCAAAATCATACCAAAAATCATGGGACTTGTTTAATGCCTTATAAAGAGTTCTCAATTTTTACTTTTCAGTTTGAAGTTATTTTGGTCAAAGGAACACACACACACACACACACACACACACACACAAATGGTTTCTAAGCTTGGAAGACTTGTTTTTACGAGGCATTCCGGGTGAACACTAACGTTCTTTCCGGAGTGTAACGTGACCTCCGAACCCAAAATCTCTCATCTCGGGCATTTTTCAAAGTTTTGACCCTTAAAACAAAAATGGCGTGGCGACTCCCGATTTTGATTTTCTTTCAAAAAAGAATGGAAAAATCGAATTTTTCGGAAACACATCGTTACACCCTTTGAGCGCTAAACAGCTGAAGGCCCGAAACATGCGGGCACAACAAAGATATTTTGCGAATAGGTAAGCGGCCTTGGGCGCTGCACCGGGCAAGGATGCCAATCTGCCCGTGGCAAATAGGAAGACCGACTCCAGTCTGACCGGTCCCAAAGTAATTCCCACCACCGGGGAGCTGCCTCCACCCCCCTCGGGTCCCCCTCCTGCAGGTGCCATTCGAAGCACCCGCTCCCCTGGCCGCATAATTTCCTCCGGCCACAACCAGGAGCCCAGGAAGAGGACTGAGAGGGATGATAATTTGGGGCACAAAGAGAGGGCCTCAAAATCCCAGAAAGGTGGGGAAGTGCCCCTTTGTGCTTCCACTACTTCAGCGGCGATCTCCCCTACTGATCCCCTTGTAGGGGGACTATCTGTTCCACTTCCTACCCAGTGGCTTCGCTTAGCACCCGCGAGGAGGCACTGGCTGTTAGGAAGAGACTGTCAGAGGTGCCCGCCATCACCGGGGTTGATATCTGCACCAGGTCGGCGAATAATTCGACCGCGGGGATTGGCCTCCTGAACCGGCTCTACTCCCCGGACTTCTACAAAAATGTAGTTGCGAAGGAGAATTCGGCGGCCCTTATGGGGGATATAGGCCTTGCCTATACTGAGGTTTAGACCTGTCCGCCTTTTTTATCTCCATTTTTTGAATTCCTGATCCTTTTCTGACTCTTGATCTCCCTCCTCGCAGGCGGGCAATAAAGTTATGAGGCTGCGGGAATGCTGCGATAGTCTGTCCGCTGATCTTGAAGGTCAAACCAAAATTTTGGCGGACATGCTCCGCGAGCTAGCCCAAGTTGAGGAGAAGGTGAAATCCTTATCTGCCACTCTTGCTGAGAGGGATGCCACCCTTACCGATAAGGAGGCAGATCTGAAGGGCTTCTCCGACCGGCTAACCGAGGTTGAGAGGAAGCTGGAGCAGGCCCAGGGGGAGCGGAATGAGCTCCGCGGGCATAAGAACGCTCTGGAACAAAGGTGTGTCGAGCTCTCCCAGAGGTTGGAGGCTTCCAAGGCGTCCGTTTTGACCTTGGAGGCCAAAGTAGATGAGCTCTCCGACCAACTGATCCCCCTAAGGCAGTTTGAGTTGGAGAGGGAGGCTGTACTGCTTGCTGCCCGTAAGGAGGCGGTGGAGGAGTTCAAGAACTCCGAGGAATATAAGGACCTCCTTGCCGCTGATGGCTTGGCCCAGTACGAGGTCGGTTGTCGGACACAGATTCAGAATTTTGCTGCTACGGGCAAGTTCTCCGCTCAGCAGTTGGCCTTGATAGGCTCACTCATTGCTACTGACGCGGTGTGCCTGCCCGGGCATGCACTAGTCCCTCTGTCCGAGTATGAGGTGAACAGTTTGGAGTTGTCAGCAGCAGCCTCCTTGCCTCCTGTGGCCGAGGTTACTGCCACCGCTCTTATTGGGGACATGGATGCCTTGAGATTCAGGGATGAGGGGTTGCCCTACGAGGAAGCCGTTGCTCGCGTTCTCCCCAATGGACCGGCAATTGGTGATCTTTTCCCTTCGCGGGCAGCTCCTATCCCCCTCTCCACGGGTCCAATCATTCCCCCGATCATCACTGATCTGACCGTGATGACTAGCTTGCCTTCTCCAACACCGGCCTCAGAGGCGGCCAAGGATGGTGCGGCCACAGATATTGCCACTGATGCTTCCAAGGACCCAGCTCCTTTAGCTTAGGATTATTATTTTTCTCTTTTTGTAATAGATTGGTAGGATTTTGTAATCATTTTTATCCATTAAATAGAGGTATTTTTCTTACTTGCTTTCTTAATTTCTTTCTTAATTGCTCGTCCTCTTAGGCTGTTTTGAGTGTTGGCAATATTTGAGTACCTTGGTACTTGCATTCTTGCTTTTACTTTTTTCAGCGTTTTTGACTTATAACAATTAAATTTTATACTCTCTTCCGCAGTCAAAGGCTTAGTAGTCCTTCTGCCCGCGTTTTTGAGTTTTCCTAACTCTGTATTCAAAATCCCTTAGATTTTTCATGAGAGTCAGCCCTATTTCACTGTGATCGCGTTTATTTGGCCTTGTGACAAACTTTGAGGCCTTAACCCCGTTTGTCTATTTGACTTTGTTAAACTCCTTTGATCACTCCCATCCATTTACACTTATGTTCCGAGCTTGCGATCCGTGGTGTAAGTTAAAAGCGGCCAAGGAAAGCTACTTTCATAGGGCATGTAGAGTATGGCCGTGAGGCGATAGTCTACGCAACAGTAGGTAGGAGCATATTTAGCATATTGGCACTTTAACCTACCGGCATCTGTATCCACGATTGGTGGTTCACGCGTTTTGACCCTTATTCAAAACTTCTTGAGTTTTTTGTGAGGGTCTTGTGGCGATCATGTAAGCGGGCTCATATGTTGGCCTTTGTCACATACAGGCATGCGAGTAACGGCCCTAAAAAAGGCCTTCGCGCATTTAGTGGGTCCGGGCTTTGGACTTTGTTCCCACTTGCATCTATATCCACTTTTTCTTGGTGGTATCACACGGGCAGGATAGTGTGTCGTGTCCGCGATCGAGTACGGGCGTAATGGCCTTTGTACCCATATAGGCGTGCAGATCTTAATGGATCTTTGCTCATCAGTAAACTGGGGCTCATATGTTGGCCCTAGAACCTACTGACATCCACTTGCGGGCATCCACCTGAGCTATTGAGGCTGGTGGGGATAGTGCTACAACAGTTTTGCACAAAAATTTAGTGGTAATTTCATACTCATACATATAGTGCCTCTATACTCCCTTAAAAAATTACAAAGATTCAAAAGAAATACTTTCTAAGGTGATCGCTATTCCAAGCATGCTTGAGCTCTTTTCCTTCCTTTGTCCGCAACATGTATGTGCCCTCCTTGATTATTTGGGTTACCTCATACGGACCTTCCCATTTTGGGGAGAGTTTGTTGAAACCAGGTTGGGTCCCTTCGATCTCCACATTTCTGAGTACCCAATCTCCAACTGAAAAACTTCTCCTATTCACTCTTTTATCATGGTGCTTCTTCACCTTTTGCTTGTAGTTCACCATTTTTTCATTTGCCCGCATTCTCTTTCCTTCGAGATCGTCCAGGTCACACCTTTTGTTTGCCTCGTTTTGAGACTCATCGAAGTATGTGACCCTGTACTAGGGTAGGGCAACCTCAATTGGAGCCATTGCCTCTGACCCATACGTGAGCGAGAAAGGAGTTCCTCCTGTTGAATTTCTGATTGTTGTGCGGACAACCCACAATGCGGTCTGGAGCTCGTCCAACTATCGTCCTCCTCATCCCTCCAAATTTTTCTTTAGGGCGGTCAGGACTAGCTTGTTCGCGGCCTTAGCTTGGCCATTTCCCTGGGGATAAGCAACTGCAGACTGACGATGTTGCACTTTCATTCTCACACATTCAGTAGTGAATTTTGCATAGAACTGAGTGCCATTGTCCGAAATAATTGCTCGCGGAACCCCAAATCGGCAATAGATGTGATCGTGGACGAAATTGATCGTATTCTCCTCGGAGATAGTGGCTAAGCCCTTTGCTTCCGTCCACTTGGTAAAATAGTCCACGGCCACAACGGCATACTTAATGCTTCCTCGAGCAGTTGGGAATGGTCCAATGAGATCAATCCCCACGTATCAAACGGCCACAATGGTACAACCAAAGTTTGCTCTATTGATGGTAGTCTAGGGATGTCCGCGAATCGTTGGCACTTATCACACTTTCTTATGTACTCCTGCGCATCTCTTCTCATTGTAGGCCAATAAAATCCCTGGAATTTGATTTAGTCTGAGAGGGTGCGAGCACCGGGATGCCCGCCACAAACTCCTTCATGAACCTCATAGAGTAAGTTGGTGGTCATGTGATTTTTGACACATCTTAGCAAAGTCTTGGTGAATGATCGCCGAAAAAGTACTCCATCGAGGATGAGGTATTTCGCGGACACCTTTCTAATGGCTCTAGCCCTTGCTGAATCTTCGGGGAGGGTTTGCTTCTCGATGTAATCCTTGATTTCATCTACCCAGTCCCTTACTTGATACTCAATATTATTTATTTGAATTCGATCTATAGCAGGTCTCTCCGTGAACTCTATCTGGCAATCTGTCTCTAAGTCTATGACTTCTTGATCGTTTATTCTGGAGAGGAGGTCAGCCTCCGTGTTATCCTCTCTCATGACTTGGTTCAGCTCATAGTAGGTGAAATTTTTGATGAGATTTTTTGCCAGACCGCAGTACTGAGTTAGCACTGGGTTGATCGTGTCATACTCCCCCTTAATTTGATTTACTATGAGCTGAGAGTCGCTATTGATCTCAATGTTCTGAACTCCCAAGTCTCTTGCCAATTCCATGCCTGCTATAATCGCCTCATACTCAGCCTGATTGTTCGAAGCTTCGAATTTGAATCTTAAGGCCCTTTTGAATTTCTCCCCGCAAGGTGCAATCAAGAGTATGCCCGCTCCACTAATTAACTTGCTCGCAGAGCCGTCCACGAATAAAGTCCACACTTCTTCTGAATGCTCCTTGCGCTGTATAATCTCCGTGCTCGAGCTATCTTGGGCTTCCTCTGATTATGCCCGCTTTCTTTTTCCAAGGTCGCTGTCCGTTAGTTTAAATGACGATTCTGCCACAAAATCAGCTATGGCCTGCGCTTTGATTGTCCTTCTCGGGAAGTAGGTGATCTGGAACTCAGTGAGTTCGATAGACCAGGCTAGCATTCTTCGCGAGGACTCTGGTTTGTGTAAAACCTTTCTAAGCGGGGCCTCAGTGAGTACAGTTATAGGATGTGCAGAAAAGTAGGCTCTTAATTTTCGAGCAGATACAAGCAAAGCGTAAGCTAATTTCTCTATATTTAAATAACGCCCTTCTACGGCGGACAGTGCCTTAGATACATAATAAACTGGTTTTTGGGAGTTGTTATCCTCCCTTACAAGAACAGCAGCTACTGCCAGATCAATAACTGCTAAAAACAGAAAAAGTTCTTCCTCGGGTACCGGGCTGCTGAGTAGAGGGGGCTGTCCGAGGTATGTCTTGACTTCTTCAAAAGCTTGATGGCAGTCCTGACTCTATGTAAATTCGTCAGCTCTCTTCCCCCCTTTCAGAGTTTTGAAGAAGGGGAGGCATCTCTCTGCTGACCGCGAGATAAAACGGCCAAGTGCGGTGATGCGCCCGTTTAACTTTTGGACATCTTTCACGCAAGCAGGAGGCCTCATTTCTAACAGCGCTTTAATTTTCTCGGGATTAGCTTCAATTCCTCGCTGGTTGACCATGAGTCCAAGGAACTTGCCCGCTTTTACCTCAAATGCACATTTTAGGGGGTTCAGTTTCATGTTGTTGCGGCGTAAGTTAGAGAAAGTTTCCTCCACGTCGAGCTCGTGGGAGTTTTCTCTTGTCTTTATAACCATGTCATCGATGTAGGCTTCAAGGTTTCTGCCCAATTGGTTTTTAAAGACAATGTTTACCATTCGCTGGTAGGTGGCTCCTGCATTTTTCAGCCCGAAGGGCATCATGGTATAACAGCATGTCTTTCCCGCAACGATGAAAGCCACGGAGCGGACATCTTCAGGAGCCATCTAGATCCGATGGTAGCCGGAGTATGCGTCTATGAATCTTAATATCCTGTGACCAGCTATTGAATCCACCAATCTGTCTATGCGAGGAAGAGGGAAGCAATCCTTGGGGCATGCCTTGTTGAGATCAGTGAAATCAACACACATCCTCCATTTATCTTTGGCCTTTTTGACCATGACCACATTTGCAAGCCATTTGGGGTAGGAAATCTCCTTAATTATCCCCGCTTTGAACAACTTCTCAACCTCTTCCTTAATTGTAATCTCCTTTTCCGGGGAGAAGTACCTTGATTTTTGGTGGATGTTCTTGAAGGATGGGTCATCATTGATTTTATGGAGGATCACGTCCTCGCTGATTCCCTGCATATCCTCCACCCTCCAGGCGAACTCATCACTATTTGCTCGAAGAAACTCGATAAGGATCCTTCTCTCCTCGGAGTGAATTTCCAGCCCGACCTTAACAGTTTGCTCGGGGAAGTGGAAGTTGATAACCACCTCCTCGAGCTCATCGTTAGGTCAAAGGTCACTGATTTCACGATTATGCAAGGAGTCAATGACAATGGTTGGGGGGTTGGCCTGGGCTCCGGTCAGCGCTGCCATGGAATATATGACCTCGCGGTCAATCTTTTCCTCAATTTCCCTATCAATATAACCTCCCTCAATAGGGGCCAACTGTTTGGTTTTTCTGCTCGTCTTGAGCTCCACCTTTGTGGTATGGAAGGAAAGGATGCCGATAGAAATGGGTGTTGGAACAAGCTCGTGGGCTTTCCCCTTTTTTGATTTGTCCTCGCCCTCCTTCTGCGGGCAGAATGTCTTGCCTTTCTCTTCCTTTCGCTTTTCTTCCAGTGCTCGGAGGAATCTCCCGGGCTGGTTCTTTATTGTGGCAACCCCGCCCGGGGTGTTAAATTTCACCCTTTGGTGGGGGACGGAAGCGACTATTCCCAATTCGGCCTGAGCAGTTACGCCGAGAATGGCATTGTATTGGGAAGGAAGATCGACCACCATGAAAGTTATTTTGGCCATCTTCTGCATGGGTTTTTCCCCAATAGTCACTTCAAACACGATCGTCCCCTTTACCCCTACGGCGTGATTGGTGAACCCCTCAAGCATGCCCGCATACGGGGTTAGGTTAGCCTCGGTCATCCTCATGCTTACCAAAGTATGGTAGTAGAGTATATCCCTGGCCGCGCCTGTATCTATCAAAACTCGACCAATGTTTGCCCGGTTGATTTTCATTCTGATGGTAAGGGGTTGGGTGGAATGAAATAGGAAGGAGGCAAGCTCACTTCTTTTGAATCCAACCTCTTGCTCTTCCTCGGGAGCCATTGGAGGGATCAAGAAAACCTTCTCTAAGGTTCGAATCTGGAGGGAGAGCTGTTTGTTGGATGGAGGCTCCTCTCCGATGAAGTTAATTTCATAGTCACCCATCTCGTCATCGTAATTATCTCTCTTAACCCTCTCGGGGCCACGTGTGGTTCGTGCCCGCTGTTGATTATTGTTATTGGTTGTATGGTTATGGCCTTTAATCCATTTTGTTAGCTCCCCATCATTGATCTTCTGCTGGATAATTCGCTTTAACTGAAAGCAGTCCTCCGTGCCGTGCCCATGGTCGTTGTGATATTCGCAGAATTTGGCCCCACTCCTTTCATTTGGCTTCCGGATCATTGGGGGAGGAGGGGGAAATTCAGAGGCTCTCATGATTACTGCCTGCGGCTCAGTGAGTGGGGTATAAGCTGTTTCCTCCACCACTTTTTGGAGTTTATCTGACCCACGGTCTCGGTTCTTTCCCTGATTATTAACGCGGGCAGGCTCTGGAGTGGTGTCCTGGACTTGGCTAATTCTCTCCTTGGAGGGGATGCGGGCAGGGGCCACATTGGGTTCCTCGGCCGAAATAATGGCAGAGGCCCTCTCATACATCTCCTCCACGCTTTTAGGCCGGTTGGAGGCGAAGTTCATCTTGAGGTATGAGGAGGCAAGGCCGCCCTCGAAGCAGAGTCGGATATCACCCTCTTCCAAATCCACAATCTGCTCGCTCATTTTTCGGAACCGAGAGATGTAACTTTTGGTGGTCTCGTTATCGGCCTGCTTGACTCGGACAAGATCTGTCTTTGGTCTAGCGGGCTCGCCTGCTGCTGCAAATGCGTTCAAGAAGAGGTTCCTGAACTGGCTGTAGGCTTGGATGGACCGTGGTTTGAGGGCCAGCATCCAGGACAAGGCTTTGCCCGTGAAATTTGCGGCCAAGGCTTTGCACATCACAGACTCGTCTGTTGAAAAGAGGGCCATCTGTCCCTCAAACCGTCCCATATTGTAAGTGCTCCAATTTGAGCTTGTTAGAATTTTCGTTATAAAATTAACGGAAGTTATAACATTTCTAACAATTCCTAACTATCCTAACATTTCTAACAAAGTGAGGGTAAAATGGGCATTGTTATTTAAGGTTAAACCTTAAAAAGAATCTCAAAAAAGAAAAACAAATGAAGAAAACCAAATATAGCAATGCTGGAAACATAATCTGGCTGGTCAATTTGAATTTTGAAAAAGATTATTCCTTGTGTCCAAAGCCTGAAGCAAAGAATTAATGAACAAAGGCACGCGACTGGATCCATCCGCGCGGACATGTTTGTATTTTCAGGAGGGCTATAAATTGAGCCCTCCAGTCACAAAAAAAACGAGGAAGAACACAAATGCAACGAAGTTCTGGCGAAATATAGAGAGAAAACAGTGAGAATTCTCAAGAATTGTCACCTTTTTCTTTCCAATCTTTCCCAACTCATACTCATCCACTCACTCTCATATTAAAGCCCTAAACACTCATACACTCAAGCCAAACACTCAAGAACACAAGGAAGATTGGTAAACCCTCCTCTTCCTAACCCCAAACTTCATCCATGCATGCATCTTCAAACTACAAAATGTAGTTCTTTCATCTTCTTTCTCTAGATCTAAGAAGATCACCATGGAAGACCATCTCCATGGATGATCTTCTACAAAGATCAACATTATTTTCAAAGCTTTTCTTTCTTACTTGCAAAAATGCACTTTCAAAACCCTAAAAAACCATTTTCAAGCACTAAATCTTGATTTCAAAGGGTAAAATCCCCCTCCCCAAGCAAATGAAATGCTTAGTCCTAATGTACCCCAAGGATGGTTTGGTATAGTTGATTCACCACTAAAATGTCTAGTGATCACTAACCAAAACCTAGGGAAATGGGGACAAGCATGGATGCAAAACCCCCCTTAAAATCTTGTTTTCTTTCTTGGAAAGTTGCTGTCCAGTAGCAATTTTCCCAGACCTCAGTCCATGATCTTAATTTTTGGACACAGATGAACTTGGAATTTGGTGTTGACTACAAAACACTTTTTGTAGCCAACATCAAGAGCTTTCCAGACATATTTTTATCTTATTTTTTGGGTGAGTAAAACTCCTCTTTTCAATTTTTCTTTCAGAGGCTAGTTCATCAGCTTCTGGGAATCCAGATCTCATATCTGAGGTTTCCAGAAGGTTTTGACCCCTCAAATCTTCTCCAAAATGGAAATTTCTTTCACACAAAGTTTATTCAAGGAGTCTAGAGAAACTTTCATTCTCTGAGTTCATCCAGATTATGAAGTTTTAGGACCCTTGAATCCATTTCAAAATCAGGTGTCTGCTGCCATTTCCTTCTGGCAGAAGTGACTTCTCAACTTCAAAAGGTTTTTTGAGTACCAAATCTCAAACCAAAAATTCTCCAAAAAATCATGGGATCAGTTTAAAGTCTTAAAAAGACATCCCAATTTTTACTTTTTCCAGTTTCAACTTATTTTGGCCAAAACACACACACACACACACACACAAATGATTTTCAGCTTGGAAGACTCGTTTTACGAGGCGCGTCGGGTGCACACTAACGTCCTTCCCGACGCGTAACATGACCTCCGAACCTAAATCTCTGATCTCGGGCTTTTTTCAAAGTTTTGGCCCCTTCAAAATTAAAATGGCGTGGCGACTCCGTTTTTTCCGGTTTTATTTGGTTTTTCAAAGAAACGCACAAAAGCCGAATTTTTTCCCATATCGTCACAGTGGCGACTCCGCTGGGGACTAAGCTTTTTAATAAAAAAATGGTATTCGGTATATTGGTGGAAACCACTAAATTTCCCGTTATCGCCTCCTAACACGAGTCGGGGATAAATTGTGGTCTAACAATCCCACGTACCGGTATCACCGTTTTCAAAAAAAAAAAGCTTTTGAGGGTCAAGCTTCCGTCCCGGCTTTGAAAATCATTTTTGTGTGTGTGTTGATTTTTGCACAGTTTTCATGTTGTTTTGGCCGCCTCGGAGAAAGTCAAAATGTTGACTGTCGGAATAATGTCCCTAACTGTCGGAATTTTCATGCTTACGTGCTTATGTGCTCATAAAAAAAAAATTCAAAAAAAGAGATTTTCAAAAAAAAAAAGAAAATTTCCAAAAAAAATCATGCATCATATTTTTAAGACACATAAAAAAATCTCTATTTTACTCAGAAAAAGAATATAGACTGCTTGCACACTACGCGCACGTGACCGTACACCGCACACTACGTCCTTAACCCGGGGAAATCCTTGTCGCGGTCCGTTTGGTCTTATTACGCCTCTCGGATGAGCACAGGACTACCCAAACATCCCATGGAGCCTCGTGTCGACCATGCACTTGTCCGTGACACACTTTGTCCGAGACCCGGTTGGTTTTTAGTCCGGTTCGTGTCATGCCCCGTCCGTGTATAGACCTTTCCTTTCAAGCCTTTGTCGGCATACCGACTCAATATCTCTCGGGTCCCTAATCGCCGCTAATCGCCGAAGTTCTCGCCGGTTTTCCGCCGCAGACTTCGACCAAGATATTGACCGGCGCCTTGACTTCGGCTCGATCGGCACAAATTATACACCGACTCCCAAAGATTGACACCGAGTCATCAAGGATTAACGTTATTCCATGCCTAATTACGCTCTTAACCGACGACAAGTCAAGATCAATTGCGGACATTTATCGCTCCAAATCATGCCGACTTTTCGTCGAGCTTCCTGACACGATCTTGACTCGACGTCGCCTTGTCCGTAATTTACATCGAATGCTCGTTAAGACTCGATTACCCGCCGCACTTCTAGGATCGTTTTTCTTTCGGTCGGTGGGACCCGCTTGCCCTATAGGACCTCGCCCGGGCCGTCCACCCCGGGAGGTCGAAATACGTGTGGAATACGAGGGGCTTATAGACGTAGTGACGGGCCCACCGATCCAGAATCGAGTAGTTTGCGAAAAAGAAGAGCAATCTTTTCCAACCGATTAGGTTAATAAAACATGTTTTAAGTAAACGTGAACAAATAATCGCATGTTGCATGAGCCTAAAGCCCAAACACCTACCCTCCTTCCATTCCTGCACATCCGAACCTTCATGTCCTTTCCCCCGCAGCCTCCGCACAAAGCTTGGTTTCGGGCACCGGTCACCGTTTGATCAGGTTGGGAAGAGTCAAGCGCATCGTCGCCTTCGCCGTTTGTTCCAACTCCGGTTTCGTAATGTCTCGCATCGCCCGGTAATGATGGGGATAACGTCACTCCGCCTCCCGGACCCTCGTACAGAGCAACAAAGTGGAATCGTTAGCGTAACGTATGAGGTTACGACAGAAGCACGCCTAAACAAACTTTATGGAGGCTATTAAGAGTCACGGTCCGGCCGCCGCCTCAATCCGGATGGCACCTTCACCGTGGAAGAAGACGAGGATGCCAACCCCACTCTCGCCGCCCGATTACACCAGGGATGCCGCCACCCACCTCCTATGGTGCCACTACCGTAACCCATGCTCCTCGATTTTCGGGTCGCCCACCTCCCCAACCACGCACCACCGGATCCACGCAGCCCCGACTCGCACAAATCGCTGGGGGCAAAATCCGCACGGAATGTCTTCTCATGGTTGGGCTATCTCGGAATGCCACAAACCTGATCGGGATCCCTCCTCGCTCGGAACCGATCAATCCGGACCTTCACAAAGAATAGCCACAGCTTCGAATGCCGCCACAACTTGGTTCTCGGGACCACGCCAGAGCCCCTCCTCGTAACGTACTAGTTCGGTGCTCCTCACACAAATCCATTCCTCACTCGAGACTTCTATGGGTTACCAAGCCTCCATCCCTGTCATCCGAATCACCAGGACCGCAGCACTTCTGTGTTACACACCTTCACCACAAGCAGCCATGCAATTCAACAATCCGGACAAAGAACCCGCACTCAAGCCCACTTACGGGCCCCACTGAAATCCAAGTTATCCGGCCACATCGGGGCTGCCCCCACTTGCTTTGCCGCTTGAAAATCCACAGAAGCCGCAAGGTTCTACCCTTTGCTCAGTGCTCCTACTCATGCTCCCAGTGGTAACTCGGCCCCAGACGTTTTCACCTACGTCCCCGGACCGGCCGTTCCCTCCACCCGCCCGCCTCCAGCGGTAGTTCCTCTCTCTAGCTCGCCCACTAGCTTGAATGCCATGGTTCCGCCACAAGACCCTCATCCGGCCCGGTTCATGGAACAACACAAGGAAATGAAAGCGCAGATTGCCGAACCGACCGCGCGAAAAGTGCCTTCCGGCCTACGAGACCCAGGACTCCATTGTTCCCCGCCCCACAAATTCGTGATGCCAAATCTGGATCTCTTTGATGGAACCGCATGTCCGAAAACCCATTTGGACACGTATACCTTGGCGATGAAAGCCAAAGGATGTACCAATCGCCAGCTTAGCCGACTATTTCAGCCTATCCTTGAAGTCCGGTGCCTTAAAGTGGTTCTTCCGTTTGAAACCTGAAGCCGGGGCCACATGGGACCAAATCACCAATGCCTTCACGTAAAAATATAAGGCCAACTTGGAATGGGAAACAAATAGGGTTGACCTACAAACAACAAGGCATAGCCGTCCCGATGAGAATGTTGGGGACTTTTACAAGCGGTGGAATCCGAAACTCGGTGAAATGGCCATCCCTCCTTCCGAAGAGGAATAACTCGGACATCTTCCGTCATGCTTGAAACCACATTCGAGAGCCTCCCTCGCCACTTCCCATACTCGACTTACGGGCCATACGGTTAACTCGCAGCCTAAGTTTGAAAAGGCCTACAATCAAGAACCTGGCCGCCGCACTCCGCCTACGATATCGGGCTCCTCCCGCAAACACCGCCCTACTCCCGCTAAAGGCAAAGAGATGATTAACTATGCGGGACAGGAATGTAACAACACGACTCCTTTTGCTCCCAGAAACCGGCCGAGCCTGCATCGCGGGTCATAAACCTCGAAAGCTTTGGAATGCCCCCGAATGACATCTTTAGGGGACTCGGTGAAAGAAGGCTTGCCGCGGCCTTTGGAGAATTTCCAACCCAAATCCGAATGCTCCCGTGGATACTACAAAGTATTGTGCCTTTCATCAAGCTCACGGACATCCGATCGATGTACCGCTTCACTCTGAAAAAGGCAATCCAGGGTGATAGAGCAAGGAAAGTTGGAAGGCCCCGAGGGCCTAACACAGCCAAAAATCCGTTGCCAAGGAACCATAATCGTGTGAATATGATCGAATGCGAGAGTCTTCACACGCCCGGAAGATGCTGATGAAGGTCCCCAAATACCGTGGCCAACCTCGCCGAGGATCCCGACCCGGATTCCCTCGCCTCGAGGATATCGAACGAATCAACCCATCTTGGTCTCATGTCGAGACTCCTTGCAAGAATACGAGGCCCGCTACTTTTCGGGTGAAGTGGAAGGCCGATACCGAAGAACTGGGCTGTTCCGCTCGTAACATGAAAGAACTATTTATACAAGATGGTTAGAACAGTCAAGAAAGATTGAGCAAGAAAGTTTCCGGCGAGCACTGTATCGGGGCTTATCAAAGAAAGAGGCCGAAGAGCATCTGGAGCTAGTACACTTCTGCAAATTGGCTTTGGGAGAGCCCGAATATGATCCCGAGAACAGTGAAGAATCGGAAGAGGAGGATTCCTTCTATATCCTACCTGGTGTCAAATACGTGCCACCCCCTCTCACTCTTCCCCGCAATTTCGGGAGGAGAAGCCGAATCGCAGCTACCATCACTTCCGGAATGGGAGCATATGACAACTTCGCGGCCGCACGCACCCCTCTTCCCCTAACAGATTTGACCGTCGCTTCTCTCGCCCGATATCCCCGTGGTATGGGAAGACGATTCCGATGACAGCGATGACGATGATGACGATGACGATGATGATGACGAGAGCGAAGAGTCGACGGAGGCCCCCGATCCGGAAACAATCTGGAACAATCATGCCCAAAATGAACCAAGCCACAATGGTTGGTTGTCACCAAGCGACAATGAAGGACCGCCAGGAAATGCGGATCAGATACCAATGGAGACAGACCCCTACGAGGTGTCACTTGTAAGATGCATTTGTGGCCAATGCCCGGATACTCCAGAGGATGAAGGACAAAGAAGCCTCGCGCCCGCATCCGTACATATCCGAAATCCTAGAACACAACGTTCCTTATAAGAACCCGAATGGTGAATGGAGAGGGTTTATTGAAGCACCGGTCGAAAATGGAGGGTTCCAAACACCTAAGATGAAGAATTCGTAAACGTTATTGGATCTTTTTCTTCTTTCCCACGAACGGATGGCGTAACAACCGTAAGGGTCGCGCCGAGCCGCTCGAGCGCAGCGAATGCCTCGCAATCACCGAAAAGGGTTATCGATCTCGAACGTCTCCCCGGTGGCCTTCATACCTATGAGCCCACATGACGCCTTTCTAATTGCTACAGTGGCCCGACAATGGACCCCGGTGCTCCTTATTTGGACACGAGATCTATCGAGCCGCTACCTCAAGCTCCGAAGGGGAACGTTGCCTATCCTTCACGCGGCCGCCCCTACCCGTAAGATCGAAAGAAAAGGATACACGATGAGATGGAGGCTGATAGCCACAACTCTGGGCCATCCAAGGGATGAAATCGCAAACCGCCAAGCTCCCGACAATAGCGACTCTTGTTGCATGATGACAATGAGCAAGGCCGACCATGAGAGTGAATCGAGGACGCCCTAGCTCGCGGGCCATCCAAGGGGCAACAACACAACCCCAAACTCAAGCCTCGTAACTTGGGAAGCGGTTATAAGGGCCGCCAGAAGGAGCCGCACAGCTCGCCTCACTGTCACTAGACCCCGTCGTAACCAATGGCCAATAGCCAAAAGGGCTCCCCATTGACCTTGGCAAAGATCAAGAAATCCAGCCAAGAGACGCATCGATGAGGAAGTTAACTGTTAACCCGATCCGGCGCATCTTCCAAGGAAATCCCAAGGCATAAGAAGGCCACGTATCAAGCACCAAAAGAAGATCGCCGCCCCTATGCTAAGACAAACAAACCTGCACTTCGAAAAAGAGGATCCCGTGCTCACTCGGTTGAAGCAAACACAGCCAACATTTCCTCTCGGGTCTCTACTCACTTCGTCTTATCCCCATAAGCCGAAGCCGGAAGAAAGCCCGGCTCGCACTCTCGTGCCTATTGATGCTACTCCCGATGATGTGGTACACCGATTGGAAACATCCACTACGGGAACATAATCACTTTCTACGTATCTCGACCTCCCTCAATTTGGGGCCGATCATAATGAGCCTCTCTTCATCACAATCCCGCTGGATGAACGACGCCTCCTCGGGTCCCGGTTGATAATGGGTCCGGAATGAACATTCTTCCAAAGAAAGATCATGAGCTTGCTTGTTATCAAGACTACGTACTTGAAGCCTTCTTCTCTCACTAAGCCAAAGCTTACGACTCAACATCCCGAGCACCCCTGAGTCGCTACTTTAGACCTCCGGTTTGGATGTAAATTGATACTGTGGAATTCTGTGTTATCGACATCCCGATTACTTTCAATGCCCCCGTTGGGAAGACCTTGGCTGCACCAAGTCAAAGGGGTCGCCTCAAGCCTCCACCGGTGTGTGAAATTCGTCTCGAATGGGGATCTCGACGACCATTTACGGGGATTTAGTCACTTTAGAAGGCACAGATACGGGCGGAATACCTATTCGGAAATCAAACATGACGAGGAAGGTCACATGCTAACGGGCTTCACTGGCCGAGCCTCCCAAGGCCCAAGTGTGCAACATAGATCTGACGGTCACTGGGATAAAATCCCACCGGTCTTGAAAATGATGAGAAAAATGAGCTATCTACCTCGGTCTCGGCCTGGGGAAGCGCCAACAAGGAACTTTCAAACTCATCGAAGTGAAAGGACAGAATACTCGCCACGGCCCGGGATATGAGGCCTCCCCATGGACACCGCAAAGGGAAAAGATTTGAAGCCGCCACAGAAAGGTCCCGCCGACAATCCCAAATCTCTCCCCTTCACCCTAATTTGGCCGACTACTTTGTAAAGGGTCCCACACAACCAGGAAACATCACAGCGCCCACTCCTACGGCAGGATGGCTAAAGCTACAGGATAGCCTCAACAAGTTCAGAGGAACCAAGGCTAACCCGGTCCGTAGAATGTTCCCTGACCTACCCAAGATACCTGGGGCTACCACTACCATGAAGAGTGAGTATACCTTCGCAGGCGTACTCGACTCCGGTGGAACAGCTTCGAGAAGCTCACAACCACTATTCCTACGCCCAGGAGATCCGAAACCCGAGTTCGAATTGACAGTGCCAAAAGCTAAGGCCACGGAATTTCCCTCGATGATTGGGATGGTCTCGGTTATGCAAAGAATTGTTCGAAGAAGAAGTCCAGTGCGACTCCGATTGATCTCGGCTCACCCAAGAGATGATAGCGGCAATTGAGAAAGGAGAACAAAACAAAGACAGCTCCCGAGTCACGAGGCCACCAACAGCGATGCCGCTAAAGAATTGGGAAACTCTCTCAGTGCCCGTCCGCGACCAAGGAGGAAATGATCACCAAGCTTGGATTGGTCCCCCGTCCCTTTGTGTCAATCTAGGACAAGTCCTCCCAGCCTCTCTCTCGTTAAGATCGAGTCTCTAGGGTCGTCCGATGGCCTTACGCCCGAAGACTACGAGTCTCGTAGCAAGCACCGTATTCCCTTTCGTTTTCAATGAAATGACGAACCTTTCGAGTATCCCTTGATTGCCACTTTAACTAATGATGAATTAATTAATAAAAAAATTTTTAATAATAATTCATTAGATAAAGAAGCGTACACATTAAACAAAAAAATCAAACAACAAAAAAAAATCTTTAAGCAAAGGTTGTCCTGAAGAGGAAAATCGAGCCCAAGCCGCCGAAGAGATTTTGACAAGTGTGAATTTGGGAACTACGGAAGAGCCTAAAGAGACGCAGATTGGTCATTTCTTCGAAGGAAGTGGAAAGGATGCTCCGCAAAATCCTACAAAATCCTCAATTCAAAGAAAGTCGCCCTCTTCATCAAAGAAAACATCATGTGCCGATACGGGTTGCCAGCCGAAATCATCTCAGATAATGGATCCCACTTCGAAGGGGAATGTGACAACCGCCGGCGTAATTCCGAATAACCCGTCACAAGTCATCACCCTACTGTGCCCCAAAACCAACGGAGCCGTCGAGGCAAAGAAACAAGACTTCTGGAAAATATCATCCGGAAAATGGCCGTCCCAAGGCGTAGATTGGCCCGAGAAGTTACACTCGGCACTCGGGGCTGCGTAACATCGCCGAACGGCAACCGGGGAAACACCTTTTGCCCTCACATACGGAATGGAAGCCGTACTCCCAATCGAGCCGGAAATACCTCGCTCCGTATACCGCCGGAAAGCCGTAATCAACGAGGTCAAATGGCTCCAGAGTCGCCATGACGAATTGGCCCTACTAGATGAACGCCGACCGAAGGCCATGGAACACATCCGGCCTACCAAGGAAGAATGGCTAGAGCCTTCGACAAGAAAGTAAAGCATCGGGAGATCCGAGAAGGTGATCTCGTTCTAAAAGAAAAGCCCCCGGCCCGTATCAACCCTCTCGGCAAATGGGAGCCTCGTATGGGTCGGGCCATATGTCGTCCGTAAGATCTTCTCCGAGGCGCCATGCAACTTGCGGACCTCGACGGGAATCCCTTTGTACACCCAAAGGAATGGTGACAAGCCGCAGATACTACGCGTACTACGCGTAAAAAAAAAAAAAAAAAAAAAAAAAAAACAAAAAAAAACAAAAAAAACAAAAAAACAAAAAAAGAGTGCTAAAAGAGTAATACCCAACTAGGTTAGAAACCCGAAAAGGGCGGCCTAGGTAAAAACAGTGGTTGCACCAAAAAAAAAAACAAAAAAAAAAAAAAAAAAAGAGTGCTAAAAGAGTAATACCCAACTAGGTTAGAAACCCGAGAAGGGCGGCCTAGGTAAAAACAGGTTGCACCAAAAAACAAAAAAGAGTTCACCGGTTTGAACTACGAAGACCCGAGCTCCTCAAAATGAGGGGAACGTAGGCACCGGAAACGGTTCGGTCTAAAGCACAAATAAAAGCCATACTTTGGCATCAATACAATTGATCGTACCATGAAAGCGTCTCCAAAAACTCTAAAGCAATTCAAATATTCATTACAAATTAAAAGCTCTTTGATGAGTCTAAGCCCGATTCATTCCTACAACCGGCAACCTCGCTAAAAGAAAACTAAGATACATAATCAAACTAATGTGTCCGTCATGGCAAGAAAGGGATACTGGAAACCTCGTGAGTCACTCCAAGCCACTCGCATCGGCCTCTCCCTTCTTCTTCCCTCCGAGTCTTTCTCTTCGAACCGAAAATGTCGGTATTCCTCCTACCAAGCCTCGTATAGGAACAAAGGGGTCTATCAAACCGGCCTCCGTCGTGGCCTTAGTAGCCCTAGCGTCATCCCTCATCTCCGTAACCTAGCCGGTAACATAGGAGCCCTCCTCTCCTGTCTCTTGACGTAAGCCTCATAATCGCCGCGCCGTCTCCGCTCCGCCATGAGGGTTGGCCCTCGCTCTCGGCCCTCCTCCTCTCGTAAACGCGAGGTCCTCCGCACCTACAATGGCCTCACGCCGTCTCAAAATAGCCACCTCGAGTCTCTCCTGCATGCCCCTCGTACCAATCCAGGTACCAAGTGGTCAGAACACCGGTCTCTGACGCCCGAGAATGACCCGAGGAGGAAAGGCATCGTACCTCCATACTCGGGAAAGAAATGGAAACACCGAGGGATCATCCATGGAAACAGAGCCACCACCCCGGTAGCTATATCATCAAAACCCTCCAAAGGAACTCCGCTCCAAGCCAAACTGCCTCGTGACCGTGAGCTCTAATGTAGAAACCGGATCGAGAAAGCCCTAAGCATAACCACATGGGACCCGTCCCCGAAGCACTCGCGAGTCTCCACCCGCCAACGAGGCACCGACCATCTCGATATCTTCGCCCGGGCGACCCGCCATCCAACGCTCCCACGAGCCCCGATCATCAAAATCTACATCAACACCTCTCCCGGCAAAAGTCCAAGGCTCCGATCATATCGTAGGTTTCCCGAAGAACCCCAAACGCTCCATCGCCCACATGTGGTCAAGAGAAACGGGTCGCCTCTACGCATATACCGCCTCCCGGTAGCTAATCTGTCGAGAGCATGGAAGGTCTCCCCCAAGATCAAAGGAACGACATCTCTGCCCAGGCGACAGTGAACGACAACATCCAGCAGAGACCGATGGCAAATCCCAAAGGAATAGACCATGAACAAAGTGTCGAACATGCAAAGTGCAAAGGCATCCCAATAGGCGTCATCCACCAAGCCTAAGCCCCTAAATCCGTCTGGGAAGACCGGAAATATCAAAATGGTCTGGGACCGCGGATCATGCCTCGTGCTTCCTCCGGGAAAGATGAAGAAGGTTGCACAACTTGTCAACAAAAGAAGCTCCTCCTGACCAAAGGAATTGCTATCTCCTCCACCTCCGACCTCCAAGCAAGGCCCGAAATTCTTCCACGCCGGAACAATCTCATTGAAGGAAAGGCAAAAGACATGCCTTCTAGTATCCCAAAACGAAGAAGAAGCCCTTAAGAGGTCATAATCCGGAACCAATTCTTTGAGAGACCACAAGCATCGTACCTTGTACCGTTCTTCAAAGAAAGACCTTCTCTCATGCATAATTTCCCGGGACCAATCCTTGAACTTGTTGAAAAATGACATTTGGGATTCTTGGGATAATTTTGAGGGAGCTTTTCTAAGGCTTTCCATGGTTTTTTCTCTCTTCCTCCCGAAAATGGCCGTTTGGACTGGAGGTTGAAGAAGATATTTGAATTTGAAATAAAGCAAAGTCAGATTTAAAGCAAAATCAAAGGACAGTGTCAGATGCTGCCCCCATCCGCGCGGATGGGATTGCTTCCCAAAAAATGCACCTTAATGCTACCAAGCCGCTACACCAAAAAGGAATATTCCGTCCCGGTTGCTCAAACCGGTGCAAAAAAACCTCCTCAAACCAAAGTCCATATACCAAACACCCTTGCAAAAAAAGGCTCATGCAACACCGCATTCATATTGCATTGCATTCATAAATAAAATCCTAAATTATTACATTCCAAAAAAAAAAGAGAGTGTGCATAAAAAAAAAATAAACAAACATAAATAAAATCCTAAATTATTACATCAAAAGAAAAATGTGCATAATCTGTACAAATCTAAATCTTAAAAAAAAATCAATCAAAAAAAAAAGATCAATCGGAGTCTCCAGCACCCGATGTCTCCCCGGCCTCTTGCGACTCTGCCCGCTCGTCGGGAGCCCCGAAAGTCTCAGCTCGGGAATCATCCTCATCTCCGTAAAGAGGCTCGTCGGGACCAACCGGCACACTCGATAGGGTAAACCCATCCCCGAAGAAGTCGTATCCGAAGGTGAAGGCGTCCGACTCCCGAACATACGGAGACGACTCCACCATGCCGCGTACGTGTCCTCGCCCGTGCGGATCCCCAAGAATGACGTGATCCGAAGGCGCAAAGTCGCGCGGTGATCAATGAGAGGAGAAAGAGGGGTCTCAAGAAGTCTCCGAGGGAATAGGAGAAGCCTCCCGTCTGGACAGTGCCGCCGTGGTCTCCTCGCCCTAGCCTCGAGGTGCCCCGCAAGCAACCATCCTCCGTATGAATCTCTTAGCTCCGATCACTTGCTTCGCTGTCTCGACGACCACCTCCGAAAACCGCACAAAAGCAAAAGCGTCAAAAAAAAAAAAGGGAAGGGATGCTAGAGATGATGAAACAAAAGAAAGAAAAGAAGGGGAAAAGGTGAAGCCATACTCTTCATACTCCGGACGAGGCCGGAAAGCTCGTGGAAGCCGCTCGGCCGAGGGATCCGCACCCTCAATCGGACCCCATCCCGGATGTAGGAAAAATCCGTCCGAGGGTACCGCGGGATCCCAAGCCCTCCCTCTCTAAAACCCGAGGCATCCTCGCCTCCTCCTCAAGACGAACGTCGCATACGGCTCGATCGCCACGAAGTCCGAGAAGTGCCGGCTCGCTTCAGAATCATCCCAGTCACTGACCGATCGCTCGGGTGCATCATGTCGGCGGGAGGCTCCACCGGTGTCCTCAAAGGCGAGTTCACGCCATGCCGGCGCGTCACCCTCTCTCCTGCATAGTAGGCGTCGCAAGTCGTGCCCTCAAAATCCTCCGCCGCACCGCCCGTATCTCGCCGCTTCACCGCGCTTACCTCAAAGCGATCCTGTGGGAAGAATATCATCCCCTCATCCGTCTCGGCCTCCGTCAAAGGAAGGCAATCCGCGTACTCGAGAGTCGTACGCCCCCGGAGCTTATCTTCTCCCGGCATGCTTGGACCAAGACCGCATGGCCGGATACGCCCGACGTACCCGCCGGCCGCCCACACCGTGACGTGGAAAACTCCAACGCCCATACTGCGAAAGGTAAAAATCCAATCAATCCAGTGCAAATAAAAGTGCGTGCTCAAAGGAAAGAGGGAAAGCAAAAGAGAGCTTATACCTCCAGAGCAAACTCGAAGCAAGATAGGAGCTCACAGCCTCTTCCTGGGCCGTATCTATCAAGAGCGAAGTACAACTCACCACCCGGCCTCCCCAGAAATATCTCCAACCGTCTCCATGTCCTCTAAGGACCTCAAAGAAGGCAAAGACCGCCGTCCCTCAAAGATGACCAAAGAGCGTGCTCGAGAAAGTAAACCACAGAAGGCCCCGGCAACTGATCGGCGCCTATCCTCTCCTCCCCACCCTCATAACTCGCTATGGTCTCCACGATCTTGCCGTAGACCACGGCATACTCCATCCCCATCCCCTTTTGGGAATAGGGAAAATCCAAGAAGAGCTCGCAGATCGCATCGCCGTAGCCATCCCGCCACTCAATGCCGCGTCCATTGAAGGACAGACCCGTGATCGCAAAGCATAGTCGAAGGCGTAACAGCCGCCTCGCCCCGTAAGAAGTGGAAGGTGTGGGTCGCGTCCCACCAATGCCGCGCCAGAGCAAACATCAAGCTTCACTTAGGGAACTTGACCACCCCTCAAGCACTCGACAAACTCCCGTGAGCCCCGTCTCGACAACGATCCGTCTCTGACTCGCAAAGCTCCTCGACCCGCATTCGGAAGCCGGTCCCACAAGTCAATCACGTACTCCACCGATCCTCGAGTCTTCATTTTGTTCAGCTGCTCCGTCACAAAACGGTTTCCGCCCTGTAAAAAAAAAAAGAGAGAAAATGTCAAAAGATTGCATTTGCATTAAAAAGAAAAATGTCGACAGCATAACAGCATACAATGAGCATAGCCCCATTTTTCTCGCATGAAATAAAACAATTTTCAGCAAGTCCCAATGCATTAAAAAAAAATGCATTCCTACGGAAGTAAAAAAAAAAAAACTCTCCGTCCCATTTTCAAAAAAAAATGCATACATGCATATCATCCATCTTACATACAACGGGAGGAAAAATTCGTCCCACTTTTCAAAAAAAAAAAATCCTAAACATACATACATCTCATATTGGCAAAATGCCCATTCTTTCGAAACAAAATGCATGCATTGCATCATCATTCATCAATATCAAAATTCAAAAAAAAAAAATCATCATCATCAAGATACATGCAATATTCAACTCCAAAAAAAAAAAAAATCACAATTCTTCGAATTTTCACATGAAATTTTCAAACTAAAAAAAAAATGTGTGGCAAAAATGCCAATTCTTTTTCCCAAGCAAAATGCACATTTTTGGGACACTCACAAATTCATTGCAACATTGCATATCATCAATATCAATATTCAAAAAAAAAATTCAAAAATCATCCAAAAATTTCAAACAAGAAATCGACAAGAGGATCAAGAGGATTCGAAATATACCGTTCGGAGATGCGGATCCGAAGCCCAATGTTGCCAAGCATCGGGGTAATGCTCCTCCTCAACCGATTGCGAAAGATTGTAATGCCTCCTCATCCAGGACGAGCTCCATCGCCTCTCCGCTACGGGGCCACGTCCTTGGCCTTGAAAAGCGCCTTCCCCGTGTTCCATTGCTCAAAAAATCAAGAAAATCGGAGGAATTTTGAAGCTTAGGGCCAAAAATGGCCGTTTCTCCTCGTTTTTCTCTCTCGCTCTCGACAATCTCAAAAAATTGGACTCGAGGAAGAAGAAGGGCGTTGGCCCCATTAAATACCCCTGACTTTCCATCCCTATCCGCGCGGATGAGATTGCAAGGGTCAAAATGACCCTTTTGCCCCTTAAAATTTCGGGACTCGCAACTTGCTAACCAAAGTTGACAAGGTCAGCCCCTTTCAAGAAAATTACCCGGCGGTCAAACGTAAGACCGAGTGCCCGAGAAAGATAACGGATCCCGTATCTTTCATCAAAATTACCCGCGATCAAACGTAAGACCGAGTAACCCGAGAAAGATAACGAGATCCCGTATCTTTCATCAAAATTACCCGGCGGTCAAACGTAAGACCGAGTGCCCCGAGAAAGATAACGAGATCCCGTATCTTTCATCAAAATTACCCCCGGCAGGCAAACGTAAGACCGAGTGCCCTGAGAAAGATAACGAGATCCCGTATCTTTCATCAAAATTACCCCCGATAGCCAAACGTAAGACCGAGTGCCTGAGAAAGATAACGAGATCCCGTATCTTTCATCAAAATTACCCCTAGCCAAACGTAAGACCGAGTGCCCCGAGAAAGATAACGAGATCCCGTATCTTTCATCAAAATTACCCCCTAAGTCAAACGTAAGACCGAGTGACCCGAGAAAGATAACGAGATCCCGTATCTTCATCAAAATCTTCCCGTGAAACGTAAGACCGAGTGCCTGAGAAAGATAACGAGATCCCGTATCTTTCATCAAAATTACCCCTAGCAGTCAAACGTAAGACCGAGCGTTCCTGAGAAAGATAACGAGATCCCGTATCTTTCATCAAAATTACCCCGCAAAAACGTAAGACCGAGTGCCCCGAGAAAGATAACGAGATCCCGTATCTTTCATCAAAATCACCTAAGCGGCAAAGAAACGTAAGACCGATCTTCCCGAGAAAGATAACGGATCCCGTATCTTTCATCAAAATCATCCAACTATAGCCAAACGTAAGACCGATTTCCTGCACAAATACGTTCGATTTTCCTCAAAGAAAGGCTAACGAAATCCCCAAAGAAAGTTAACGGAATCCCAAAAGCCAACGGAATCTCGAGTAGTACTCGAACTACGAAAGGGCTTGATTCCCACTAGGGATACGTAGGTAGCCTATCATTAGGTCCACCCTCGACCAAAACGGTCACCCTCTCCTTCTAAGCCAGACAAAGTCCACCGAAAGGCCATTTCAAATTAAGGTCCGAGGCACCTAAAACGCCATCTTCAAGGTTCGAGGTACCTAAACTGCCATCTCCAAGGTTCGAGGCACCTGAAACGCCATCTTCAAGGATTGAGGCACCTAAGACGCTATCGCTAGAAAGCGATAAATCGCAATTATCCCAGCGAGAGACCGAAAATGGTCATTCCTATCCCCAGTAGCGGATACCCGTCGAGACCGAAAATGGTCATTCCTATCCCAGCCAGAGCGGATAGCCATCGACCAAAAATGGTCATCTCTTATCCCCAGCAGAAGTTTCTTTCCAAAGAAACGATCGTAGAACTCGCTCACCAGTTCGAGGCACCTAAAACGCCATCATCTCCGGGTCAAAGACCCGAACTACGATCGGCTTCGATTCCCATTCGGGATACGTAGGTAGCCTATCGCTAGGTTCGACCACCCGATCACTGATCATCCCGCCAAATATGGAGCCTTACTCTTATCAACGACCCCGCTTCCTTCGAAAGCGCCGTCGCCGAGGGGCTACTGTAAGTGCTCCAATTTGAGCTTGTTAGAATTTTCGTTATAAAATTAACGGAAGTTATAACATTTCTAACAATTCCTAACTATCCTAACATTTCTAACAAAGTAAGGGTAAATGGGCATTGTTATTTAAGGTTAAACCTTAAAAAGAATCTCAAAAAAGAAAAACAAATGAAGAAAACCAAATATAGCAATCTTTGGAAACATAATCTGGCCGGTCAATTTGAATTTTGAAAAAGATTATTCCTTGTGTCCAAAGCTGAAGAAAGAATTAATGAACCGCTGCACGCGATCGGATCCATCCGCGCGGACATGTTTGTATTTTCAGGAGGGCTATAAATTGAGCCCTCCAAATACAAAAAACGAGGAAGAACACAAATGCAACGAAGTTACGCGAAATATAGAGAGAAAACAAGGAGAATTCTCAAGAATTGTCACCTTTTTCTTTCCAATCTTTCCCAACTCATACTCATCCACTCACTCTCATATTAAAGCCCTAAACACTCATACACTCAAGCCAAACACTCAAGAACACAAGGAAGATTGGTAAACCCTCCTCTTCCTAACCCCAAACTTCATCCATGCATGCATCTTCAAACTACAAAATGTAGTTCTTTCATCTTCTTTCTCTAGATCTAAGAAGATCACCATGGAAGACCATCTCCATGGATGATCTTCTACAAAGATCAACATTATTTTCAAAGCTTTTCTTTCTTACTTGCAAAAATGCACTTTCAAAACCCTAAAAACCATTTTCAAGCACTAAATCTTGATTTCAAAGGGTAAAATCCCCCTCCCCAAGCAAATGAAATGCTTAGTCCTAATGTACCCCAAGGATGGTTTGGTATAGTTGATTCACCGCTAAAATGTCTAGTGATCACTAACCAAAACCTAGGGAAATGGGGACAAGCATGGATGCAAAACCCCCCTTAAAATCTTGTTTTCTTTCTTGGAAAGTTGCTGTCCAGTAGCAATTTTCCCAGACCTCAGTCCATGATCTTAATTTTTGGACACAGATGAACTTGGAATTTGGTGTTGACTACAAAACACTTTTTGTAGCCAACATCAAGAGCTTTCCAGACATATTTTTATCTTATTTTTTGGGTGAGTAAAACTCCTCTTTTCAATTTTTCTTTCAGAGGCTAGTTCATCAGCTTCTGGGAATCCAGATCTCATATCTGAGGTTTCCAGAAGGTTTTGACCCCTCAAATCTTCTCCAAAATGGAAATTTCTTTCACACAAAGTTTATTCAAGGAGTCTAGAGAAACTTTCATTCTCTGAGTTCATCCAGATTATGAAGTTTTAGGACCCTTGAATCCATTTCAAAATCAGGTGTCTGCTGCCATTTCCTTCTGGCAGAAGTGACTTCTCAACTTCAAAAGGTTTTTTGAGTACCAAATCTCAAACCAAAAATTCTCCAAAAAATCATGGGATCAGTTTAAAGTCTTAAAAAGACATCCCAATTTTTACTTTTTCCAGTTTCAACTTATTTTGGCCAAAACACACACACACACACACACACAAATGATTTTCAGCTTGGAAGACTCGTTTTTACGAGGCGCGTCGGGTGCACACTAACGTCCTTCCCGACGCGTAACATGACCTCCGAACCTAAATCTCTGATCTCGGGCTTTTTTCAAAGTTTTGGCCCCTTCAAAATTAAAATGGCGTGGCGACTCCGTTTTTTCCGGTTTTATTTGGTTTTTCAAAGAAACGCACAAAAGCCGAATTTTTTCCCATATCGTCACACATATGGCTCTTGGCGTTTTTAGAGCCATCGTACATCTCCATCTGGGGGGGGGGCTTGCCCTTCTGAATGGGTGCCCGAGCAATCTTGTCGCTGAAGGCATCCATGGTGCGGCCACACCTCTGAGCTGTTTTTTGGTGGGTCTCCCACATTTCATTCATAAATTTGACAAATTCAGGGCTCTGCCCGTCAACTTTCTGTTTCTTAGCACGTGGAGTCACGGCTTTTCCCCTGGCCGGGGCCAAGGGTCTGGCTTGGGACCTCGCACGACGGTTAGACTGGGCCTCTTCCCCTACTTCCTCGCTGTCCTCCACATGTACTACACTGCGCCTGGGCACCTGATCGCGGTTGAGGGTTGTTTCATCCCGTTTTGCCCCCCTAGTTTGATCAGCAAACGAGTTAGCAGGGGCTCGCTGGGACAACCTTTGGGACCCTTGAGGGATGGGTATTCCGCCGTTCGCCTCTATCTCAAACATCTCCATTTGAGAATCATTGATAGCCATGGCCTCCGCGACCAATTTGGACTTAGCGGCCAGGATTTCTTGCCTCTTCAAGATTTGTTCGGGGGAGAGGGGAGTGTTTGGGGAGGTTATGGTGGCTCTTATAGGATTGTTGGGGGTTTTAGGGCTAGTGTTTAGGAGAGCTTGGGCTTTCTCAGCTCGGGCTTCATCCGTCAGCCTGTGTAAAACCCTCTGAGCAGGGGATAGGGTACTTTGACCTTGAGAATGTGCTCCCATTCTGTTAAAAACAGAGGTAGTGGGTCTTTCCTTATTGACATTGGAGGGGGACGCATGGTCATCCCTCTCAATGGTCAAATGACCAGCATTCTCCAAGGTTTTCGACATTTTTGAAAAAAGAAAATGACTGAAAAGAAGAGCCTTTCGAAATCAGTTGTTTAGAACACGAGGGGTGTCTAAAAACAAAGATTTTACGAGAAACAAAAATGAAATGCTTCCCGACAATGGGACCACTGATGACGCCATGCTATTTCGGGTCAGAACGGTTTATGGATATCTGACAGGATATATTTAGTAACTTGATGTACCTAGAACACAACATGAAAGAGCACCGTTAAGGTCAAAGTTGGATGTTACTCCAACTCAGGCCCTCAGGTGTGAGAGTAAGAATACTGAGTAATATAAGGCTTTTGAATGCCTTGAATGTGTGCGAGTGTTTAGGGTTTTAACAGCAATATGGCTTACATTGTATATTTGGAACTTACCTTGTCCAAGGGGACAAAGGTCTTCTATTTATAGGCAATGTGGAGCTGCCCGCTGACGTAAGCCATGAGGTCAGCCCTAAGGGGCACTTTGGTATTTGACCGCATACACGTGTCCGCATCTGATTGGGTCTGTCTGGGAAGGAGGATCCTCTGTCAGAAGGGATGTCGCTGTTGTGGACAGGAGCCGTGTATCCGGCGCGGCGCATTAATGGCAATAGTAGGCGCCTGTCTGAGCCGCATTGAATGCGATGGGAGTGAGCCGGCAACTTGCATGTCAGAGCCAGTAAGCTAACTTGCTCAGTAAGGTTTGCCATTAACCGGGAGGCAGGTGAGATAACCGGGAGGCAGGTATGAGCCCGCGGTCAACATCTTGGGCGCGGTCAACATCTTCGGCGCAGTCAAAGGTATTTGACGCGGGCACGGATGGAGCGGTCATACCTCCTGCGGTCACTAAGCCAGCGGTTAGGATCCCTCCGGTCTGGAGTAGGATGATGCGGAGAGGAGCGCAGTCTTGACCTCAGGGGTCTATCTGTCCGCGGTCTTGACTCTGGCGGTCTAGAAAATGTCACGTTACTGGTTCTTTGGACCAGACCGAGCGTGAGCCCGATCCAGCTGGTCCGAGCTCATCACATTTATTATTTTCTATCCACTTTTTCTCTTTTATCTCACTTTTTTTATTCACAACACATTCTAGTATCACTTTTTTCTTATCTCAGTGCTTTAAAAAAAAAAAAACCTATTTCGAGTGTAACATATGGAGTATATATTTAAATGCCAAAAAAGATTGTCTACTTAAACCCGACCTTTTCCTATACCTTCTAGGCTTCTACATAGTAGAAGTTTCTGAAACGCGGGTTCCATTTTTTTATCGATCTCTAAATGAAATTTTACCTATAATAATAACATATTGCAATGTGTGCTTGTAAAATTAATTGTTTAGAAAGGGGTAATTGTAATTCGCTTACTTGAGTTTTACAATATTTTGAAGTTGGTTATTCAATTTGTAATTATTACAACCTGATTTCTAGGTTTGTTAATTCGATGTAATGTGGTAAAAAAAAAAAAAAGATGGACTCTTAATAAACTAATGAAATCATTGTCACGTGTGAAATAGGTGACATTTTAAGGGGCACCTCTCAGGGTATGAGATTTTTACATTGCATTTAAGGGGATAAAATAAACCCACAAATCAACACACAAGTTCTTTTCTCTCTCCAATCACGCCCTCGTCATTCTATCCTTTAGCGGTGTTTCAAATTTCTTACCAAGTTCTCACAACTCCAGCGAGACTCTAATCGATCTCTCGCTCCCCTCCACAATTTTCAATCTATAGATGTGGCATTTCTCTTCATTCAATAATACAACATAGTGGGGCAATTGATGATTGTGGAACTATTTTGGGGATGGTGGTTAGAGCCGTTAATTTGAGATCGTCACGTCGGGACGTTCCGTCTCGTCATATAAATGGGACGGAACGGGATAGTATATTCTAATTTCGTATAAAATCGGCCCTATTTGGGACATTCTGTTTGAGACGCGGGACAAATCGGGATGAGATGGGACGGGACGAGACGTCCCGCATTCTTTTAATTTTAATATTAATTTATTTTATTATATCCTCAAAGGAATTTTAACATTTAATCTTTAGTTGTTTTTTTTTAACTATATATTGTCTTTTGTGTTTAATAAGCTGCTTTATTAAATTAATAAGTTTTGATCTTGTTGTATTGTAAATGATTAATCTTATATTTTCAATTTAATTTTTTGACATTATAGCAGTTGCATTTTAGTTTTATAATATTAAAGTATTCTTGTCTCGAATTGTCCCATGTTATCGCGCGTCCCGAGGTAGATTTGGGATGGTACGAGGTATTTTAGGCCCGCGAATATTTCGGGACGACCCGTCCCGTCCCGCGTAGCTGCGGGATATCATAGTTTTGTCCCGTCCCGTTCCGTTATCCCGAATTGACGGCTCTAATGGTAGTTGTTGCCGGAGGATGGCGAACATAGTTGTCAATCCCGTTCCGTACCGGTTTGTAAATACCGTTCCGATCAAAAATCGGCGCGAAACATGTAATACACCGTCCCGTTTTATGCACAAGTGTGAACCAGACTGTATCGGTCCGTACGACCCTTAAATGTATCGTACCGGCCGGTACACACCGGTTCGGCGAAACGAAAAAAAAATTCTTAAAATTTTAAAAGTTTCGTTTTTTTTTAAAAAAATATTTTACAAATTTTGACTATAATCATAAATTTTATTTTATTAAATTTATATGAAAGATGTTTTTTATTGGATTATTAAAAAAATATGTTAAATAACTGTCAAATGTGTCAATATATTATAAATGATTAAAAATAAAACAAAATGCAGTAAACCCGGTACGTACACCGGTATATTTCGATATCGGTACGTACCGTTCTAGTGAGTAACGCGGTGTGATTGCTGGTACGAGATTGGCAACTATGATGCTGACAATAATGTTGGGTTGTAAGAGGAGGTTGTGTTGGCGGTGGTGGTGATGGTGATATTATTGGAGTTATAGATCTCGTTAAAATTATCATATATAGTAGGGTTGTAAACGAGTCGAGTTCGAACGAGTTTTACGTGTTCAAACTCGAACTCGTTTTATATTTATCGAGTTTGAGTTTTTCTCGAGTTCGAGTTCGATAAAAATTGTTGGTTTGAACTCGAGCTCGATGAAGTTCGAATTGTTCGCGAGCTACTCGCAAGCTTCTCGAGTCGATCTCGATTTCGAGCTTAAACGATTCGAGATCGAGCCTTAAGCTTTATTGGAAACTATTTTTCGGGCTTAATGTTGCCGTGGCCGAGGCCAAATCCATTGCAAGGGCTGGCCAAGGCCGAAATACGATGACCCCAACCCAGCTCAAGCATATATAACCTAGGTAACACATTCAAGTTTGGTTTATTTTCGATGTGGGATATTTGCTTGGAGGGCACGGGCCGCACGGTCAAGGCAAGGGTCGGCCAAGGCCGAGCCAAGGCAAGGCCGCGACCAAGGCCAGCCCAGGCGCCTCATTTACTAAGCCTTTCTTTTCGATGTGGGATAAATACATGCAAGGCCCACGCCCACGGCCAGCCAAGGCAAGGCCACGACCGAGCCAAGACCAATTTCTAATTTTTATTTTTTTTGACAAATAAATAGCATCTTAATATTATATTTTTTATTTTTGTATAAAAATATTATTTATTTTTGACAAATAATAAAAATAAGTGACAATATTTTTTGGATATATATATAAATTTATGAAATATTTTTGACAAATTTAAAATTATTATTTTGAAATATTTATTTTGACAAATAAATAGCATCTTGATATAACATCATATATACACTAAACCCTAAACCCTAAATCTACATTTAAGATTTAGGGTTTAGGGTATATGATATATATATATATATATATATATATATATATATATATATATATATATATATATATATATATATATATATATATATATATATATATATATATATATGAAATTTTAGTATATGATTTAGCATTTAGGGTATGGAATATATGATTTAGGATTTAGGGTTTAGGGTATAGCAATTAGGATTTAGAGGTTTGGGTTTAGGATTTAGGGTATGGCAATTAGGGTTTAGGGTTTAGGGTATGGAATATATGATTTAGAATGTAGGGTTTATTGTATAGCAATTAGGGTTTAGGATATAGCAATTAGGGTTTTAGGTTTAGGGTTTAGGGTTTATTGTATAGAAATTGGCCTTGGCCTTGGCTCGGCCGTGGCCTTGCCTTGGCTCGGCCTTAGCCGTGGGCCTTCCATGTATTTATCCCACATCGAAAATGAATATAACTAAAACAGCCCTTGTCCTTGGCGGCCGGCCTTGGCCTTGGCTTGGCTCGGCCTTGGCCGCCTCCCTTTGCCTTGGACATTATCCCACATTGTAATGAATTTTTTTTTTGCCTTGACCTAGTGCCTATATAGCCAGCAGCCAAGGGTTAGAAAAATTGTTTTGGCCTTGGCCCTTGGACATTATCTCACATTTTAAGCTATATGTTTAAAAATTATATGTAAACAAATAACGTAAAATTCGAGCTTTTATCGAGTTTATCGAGTCGAACTCGAATCGAGTCGAGTTCGAATCGAGCTTTCTCGAGCTCACGAGTCGAGCCTGTTCGACTCGAAAATTTCACGAGTTAAAATTCTTGTTCGAGCTCGAGCTCGAACTTCAACTCGAGCTCATTCGAGTCGAGTTTTTTCGAATCGAGCTCGAGTCAAGTTCGAGCAACTCGGTTCGTATAACAGCCCTAAATTATATAGGGACATATTTGAAAATATAATTTCAACTTTGTTAGTTGCCGTTAAATGTTTCGTCGAAATACTCCCTTCGTCCCTAAAAGATTGTCCCGTTGTACATTTTGCAATTATTAAGGAAGAGCTTCACCTTCTTGTACCTTAGTAGA